>JAODXP020004537.1:20000-40336 GCA_027497455.2 Sardinella longiceps | reverse complement strand
GGGCTATTCAATTAGTTTTCCAAGGGGGCCACATTTAGAATCCAAGAACTTGAGCTGGGCCGCACTTTTCGCGGTCACTATTTTCAAATAATCAAATCGCAACACATTGATTAAAAATGCCAATTTGCTTTGTTTTAACAATAACTTTGCATGTTAACAATAGCTACAAAATATTTATTTACAAAATTTACATTTTTAAATTACCAGAATAGAATATTTTAATACCATAACTTTGTTTTTAAAGTGAATTATTCATCCCTACATGTACTATCACAGAACTTATGTTTGCAGTGCAACAGGTAGGCTAAAAGAAAAATTTTAAATAATACGTAAACAAGGACTCTAATATAAGTACAGTTGTCATAAGAGGAAATGCTGCATCAATAGACCAAACCGGCTTAAAAAATAAATAAAAAGGCTGCGCAACAGCGCCAAAATCCTCTGGTGGCCAAAACCGGAATTACATGTACTTGCTTAGAATCGCCATAGAGAATGAACAGTGGAAAATACCTTAAAAAAATATTTCCTAATGTGTTAATGCCACTTAAATTGACGTAGTTTGGGGACATATTATCTTTTTATCAATATTCAGCAAATTATAAGGTATATATTAAGTTTTGGAGACTGATGAAGATATTTTAGTTTTCAAGGTGATGAATCACGTCGGCCGCATCTGGGCCGTGTCCGGGCCGCATCTGGGCCGCGTGCGGGCCGCATGTGGCCCGCGGGCCGCCAATTGAATAGCCCTGGTCTAGTCCATAGAATAATCACAGATCATGTAGAACTGCCTGGTTAGACGCACAGATGTTCTACACACACACACACACACACACACACACACACACACACACACACACACACACATACACACACACACACACACACACACACACACACACACACACACACACACACAGATCTCGTAGAACTGGCAGGTTGGAGGCACAGATGCTCCAACTTGCAGATCCGACGGAACCACCACTATTACAGTTGGCCATTTAATTCTGCTCTCTAGGCTCTCACTCCTGGACAAACACACACACACACACACACACACACACACACACAACACAGCATGTCTGCTTCCACTGTACACACTGCTGAACAAACACACACACTCACACACACACACACTCACAACATGCGGTTGGACAAACAAACAACAGAAAATCTTACAGATGGAGGACAGAAAAAAAGGTAAACAATGCAGATTGCAGCTTTGTTGAAGCAACACACACACACACACATGCAATCCCCCCGCCCCACTGAGCCGTGCTTGCCGTCCTGATCGTTGTTAGAGTGTTTTTAGGAGCGTTAGAGCTCAGAGGCTAAGATGCTTTTCCCATTTGGCTAATCTGCTCTTTGAATCAGCCTGTGTGTGTGTGTGTGTGTGTGTGTGTGTGTGTGTGTGAGAGAGAGAGAGAGGTGTTGGGGCAATCCTAAAATCATGGTTAGTGCAAGTCATTAAAAGATTACAAACCTTTTATGGAATTCATACACATACATATAAACAAGCACACACACACACAGGTATAGGAGTGTGTGAGATTGAATGTTTACGTGTGTGTGCTCATATGCTAGGAATTCCATGTGGATGTGATCTAAATGTCCCCTGTGATGGCAAGCAGGAGTTATATTTAGAAATAGAATAACTCACTCAGTCACTCATTGCATGAAACTTTCAGGTGTTAAAAGAGCCGCCCTACATTATTCAAATGCTAGGAGCTTAAATTCACAGTACAGTACAGGAAAATTACACACAAACACACACACAACACACACACACACACACAACACACACACACATGCACACGCATATGCAGTTTTAAATTCAAACAGCAAAACAGCCAACCTGCATTCATACTCATCACTGTGTGTGTGTGTGTGTGTGTGTGTGTGTGTGTGTTTGTGTGTGTGTGTGTGTGTGTGTGTGTGTGTGTGTGTGTGTGTGTGTGTGTGTGTGTGTGTGTGTATGGCTACATTTTTGGAAGCATAATTTCTTGTCCATCCTCAAATAAAACATACACAGTTGAGAATACTGTAAAGAAGTGTGTGTGTGTGTGTGTGTGTGTGTGTGTGTGTGTGTGTGTGTGTGTGTGTGTGTGTGTGTCAGCCCACTGCCTGTAAGTCAGTCAGTTTTTCACACACACCCACTCCCTCTCTCTAAAACACACTTGTAAATGTACACACACACTTCACACACCCACATACACACACACACACACACTTCACACACACACATATGCACCCTATGCTGCTTCCACTGCTTCTGCTCACCAAAGAGAAGAGTGTTAAGAACAAACACAGAGCGGGTCTGCAAAACACAATCCCAATTTATGAAGACCGTAATCCCAGATTATGAAATCAAGAGAAGCAAGAGGAAATCCCAGAGAGATCAGGCTTCAAGCAAATGGCCAAGACCAGATTGAGAGAAAAACAGAAAGAGGAGGCTCACTCAAAGGCTGATGCTTTTACAACTGAAAAACATTCTGACTGACTGAAGGTCCAGACGCCGACTCTGTTTGGTCACTTTCCTGAGACGGGCATCAGGCGTCTCGTGCTCACTGCTCTCTACACTGGCTGGGTTCCAACATGTTCACCTGGCCAAAGCACCTGCTCTGCCGTGTGCAGAAACTATGAACTCATGAAACACACACACACACACACACACACACCCCTGTATATATACTGTACACAAGGTCAGTTTGAACACACAAACACACCTATATAGCCAAGGTCGGTTTAAAAACACAAACACACCTATATAGCCAAGGTCAGTTTGAACACACAAACACACCTATATAGCCAAGGTCGGTTTAAAAACACATGTCACACCTGTATATATGAAGAGTTCAGATGCAAAACCCCCTAACTCCACTTGACCACTTTTTGAGAAAAAGGCCATTTTTTATCAGGCGTTTACAGTGTTTTGATTGTAAACAGATATTTTAGACACGGCGGGGAACATGTAACCCTGCTCACTATCTTCTAGTCTTTAGTCTAGTTGAGCATAAATAAAGTTCATACATTTCATGACACATAAATATAATTCATTTAAAAACACATTGAATATAGCTTAACACTTTAAAAACTAGTAAACACACACAGGTTTATTTATTGCACTCATTTTATCTTAAAAGTGACGAATGTGATTTTCTTTAATGTTGATAAGGCATGCGAGTGACATGTGGAGTTCACATGCTCGTGTGAGCCAATCAGAAGCTGCTACTCACGTTAAGTTTCGATTGTTTACTTTCTCTTTTCGGCTGAACTGGGAACGAGATAGCAGCTAGCTAAGAAGCTCTGCAAATACTGCTAACTAGCACGGATATTTTGACGCTTGTAATTGAAATAATAACTCCAAGTTGTACTTAAGTCTTCAGCGTTACTCCGCCGATTACTATTTGGCGTTGGCTGGATGCGAGTTTTTGTTTTTTCCGTTTTTGCGACGGTGACGAGGAGACGTTGTGTGGAAGCTGTGTGTATGTTAAAGGAATAGGCCACCCCAAAACGAAATTTAGTCTCTTACCATATTCCCCTGTGTTGGATAAGGACCAAAAGTGTTTTTCTTTCAGACCTGTGCTTCTCCGTATCCAGAAGCGCAGCGTTAGCTTAGCTTAAGCATAGAGCGCCGTAATTTGGAGTTTCCATTTAGCCTGTCGTTTCAAAATAGTCATAAATGAACTCAAGATTTTTCCTAATTTCGTTGTTTCACCTGTACATTCAAACCGAGTACAAATGCCAATGGCATTATCACGAAAGGTTTGGCTAGGAGTGACAAAGTCTTGGGACTATATTCAGGCAAAGCACAGGCAAAGCACCGCTGATAGGCGTAATGTCATCACAGCACATGTAAACCCCAGAAAGAAAGTACTACGGTAACTTTTCAGGTGCTGTGATGACTTTACGCCTATCAGCGGTGCTTTGCCTGTGCTTTCGCCTGAATATAGTCCCAAGACTTTGTCACTCCTAGGCAAACCCTCCGTGATAATGGCATTGGCATTTGTACTCGGTTTGAATGTACAGGTGAAACAATGAAATTGGGAAAAATCTTGAGTTCATTTATGACTATTTTGAGAACGACAGGCTAAATGGAAACTCCAAATTACGGCGCTCTATGCTAAGATAAGCTAACGCTGCGCTTCTGGATACGGAGAAGCACAGGTCTGAAAGAAAACACTTTTGGTCACTTATCCAACACAGGGGAATATGGTAAGAGACTAAATTTCGTTTTGGGGTGGCCTATTCCTTTAAGGATTGACATCTCTGGTGAGTGTTGTTCATGATAGCTTGAAATGCACCAGACAACGTAAATTTAAGTAAAGAGTTTATTGAAATTGAACAGTTATTTTGTAATGCTGTAAGTTAAATGTGTACAGTGGAAATAGTATTGTAATGTTAGTTTGGCCTATTTTAGGCCGGGTCTTTTTCTTTGTCCTTTCGTTTTTGGATTCTCCATTGGATATTCGTCTGCTGTGGCCGCTCCTGTGCGCTGGAGGGAGAGAGTGGCTTCTGTAGTCGTGGCGAGCCAGGATAGGAACTTGGAATTCTTGGAGATAAGAACTGTTAAAAGTTATTGATCAAAAGACTGAACCGTTTTGCATTGCAAAGTTGATTTTATCTGCAAGAAGAGACATTTTATTCTGATTTATTTATTTTATTTTATACTTTAATACAATACATCTCAATTTAAACTTACCTTTGAGTTGTGTCGTTGCTCTTATACTCAATCCTGATACTCCCTTCTCCTGAAAAGAGTCTAATCTTCTGATGCATTGGTCCAAAAGATATATATAGTGAAATAGCGAAATTCTCTGTAGCCCCAGCAGCTACTTTTGTTTAACCGGGCTGAGGTAGGTTACAGAACTTGGCGAGCCAGCAGCCAGGAGTGAGTGGAGTATCATTGAGTAGCAAGAGTAACATTAAAAAAAAAGAAAGAAAGAAAAGTGATAACAGTGTAAAATGATGGATATTGTGAAAAGTGAAGAGGTTAATGTTCCTAATTCAGTTCTTGTTACTGGTTTAACCCAAACTGATGTTGATGAAGAGTTAGAGGAGCACCTGAAAAGTTATGGCTCCATTAATAGAGTGTTACTCATTGATAATCCAGAATCAGACTTCCATCGATGCTCCATTGTCGAATTTGCTAGTAGCTCTGCTATGCACACATTAGCACCCAAACTGCCATTAGTGTTACAGAGTTCAGCTAATGAAGAAGTCACCTTTAGTGTGCGCTCCTTAGACAGTGTTTACACTAGCACAGCCAGTAGTAGCGCCACCAAGGGGTACCTTGAGGAACTGCAAGCCATTGCAAGTCAGAGTGGGAAATCATTTCAAGAAGTGCTTCAAGAAGAATTAAAGAAGATTAGCACAAGGCAAGGTGTTAACCTCCCTACTGATTCTACCACACAAGTTGAGGACTCTGAACCAAGCCATGACCCTTCAAAGCATCCTGATGCATCAGCTGCTGTCGGAGAAGCTGCTGCCAAAGTGCCATTGTCAGTACAGCCATTGTCCACCCCTCTGCTTAGCTCAGTTTCGCCTGAGATAGCCAAGGCCTTACCAGCTGTATTTCCACCATCTCCTTCACTGCAACGTGTTCAGCTTGGTTTTAGGGGAGACACCCAGGCAGCATTAGCATCCGCCTTGCTGAGGGAACAGGCCCCCATGAGAAGTCCCCAGGTGATGTCCTCACTTGCCAGAATGAGTGGTCAGTTGCAGCCTGCTATGTTGGCAGCCACACCATCACGTAGCGTACCTGCTAACCTGAACAGTCATGACCAAGGCTTTCTCCCGAACACAGTCACTGGTGATGGCGCAGCTGCAGCTACACCCTCTGTTCTCACCATGAATGACGTGAATCCCCCTGCTGTGCAACGTGTGGTAGTTGAGCATGTCATGCGAGCTAATGACGCGTTGTCTCCAATGCATTCTTCTTTTCGCCTAAGAGCATTCTCTGGGAAAATTCCCCGTCCGAACAGTGAGCTTGACTATGACACCTGGAGAGCAAATGTTGACTTGATCTTAACTGATCCATCTATGTCTGATTTACACAGAACACGCAAGATCTTAGACAGCTTGTTGCCACCAGCTACTGACGTCATCAAGCATGTTAGTCCTCAATCTCTGCCATCTGTTTATCTTCAGTTGCTCGATTCAGTCTATGGCTCAGTAGAGGATGGAGATGAGTTATTGGCCAAGTTTATGGTGACACTCCAGAACCAAGATGAGAAACCATCCACTTACCTGAATCGCCTGCAGGTTGCCATGAGTGCTGTTGTCAGGCGAGGTGGCATTGCTGAAATTGAAAGAGACCGTTACCTCTTAAAGCAGTTTTGTCGCGGCTGCTGGAATAATGGCCTAATCTCTGATCTCCAGTTAGAAAGGAAAGCAAAGACACCACCCTCTTTTACCGAACTGGTTCTGCTCGTTAGAGCAGAGGAAGACAAACAGGCCAGTAAACAGAGTCGCATGAAACAGCATTTTGGACTAAACAAGCCAATAAGTCCTGCTGTCCCGAAACTGAAAGCTGCTGCACAACAGTTAAGTGCATGCAACTGTGCTACACAAGAGAAAGACGCTACTGAGGCTGTGTCTTTGAAAAAACAGCTCGATGCAATACAAGCTCAGGTCGCTGTCATGCAGACAACAGCCCCGTGTAAAGCCAAAGTCAAGTGTCCAGACACAACCGAAATACAGACCTTGAAAAGACAAATTGCTACTGTTCAAGCACAGATTGCTGATATGAGAACAGTCACTCACGAAGTCAGGAGTGATCCTGTAGAGTCAGCAGAAGTAAAGGCGCTGAAACAACAGCTTGCCAACCTTCAAGCACAAAGTCGACAAATTCCAGCATGTTCTAAAGACTCCAGTAAAGTGCAACACAGGTTTCCAGTCAAGAGAGCAGGCGGACAGCCCAGCTCAGGTCAAGCAGCAAGAGGCAGACCCCGTCCCTGGTACTGTTTCCGCTGCGGCGGAGATGCTCATCTTGCGGTGAACTGTGTGAATGAACCGAATCCTTCCTTGGTTGAAGAGAAGAGAGGGTTGCTTACCGAAAAACAAGAGAAGTGGGACCAGGAAAATGGCACCACTGGAAATCAGCAGTTAAACTGCTAGGAGCCCCTGTCGCAGGGCAGACTGGGACTGAAACCCGAACGAAGAGCCCTAGAAAAATTCAAAGAGTGTCTAGCAAGTGTAGCAAAGTCAACCACAGTTCTATGATTCTGCCACCCAAGCTAGTTGGAACCAAATGCACTGCAGAAGTGACTATTGAAGGCAGCAAAGTTAATTGCCTATTAGACACTGGGTCTCAGGTGACCACTGTTCCACTTTCGTTCTTTAAAAGTCACCTGTCTCACCATTGTTTGAAGCCGTTAAATGAGCTTTTGGATGTTGAACTTCAGATTGAAGGAGCCAATGGAGAAGCGGTTCCTTACCTTGGATATGTGGAACTGAACATCCTGTTTCCAGCAGAGTTCTTGGGAAAGGAAGTTGAAGTTCCCACTTTAGCGTTAATTGTTCCTGATGTGAGTAGTGCGCCTCAAATTCTCATTGGCACTAACTCACTAGATATTCTTTATTCCCACTTTGTTGAAAGGCATGATTGCCGACCTCAGTCATTTCTCACTGGCTATAAAGTCATTCTGAAAATTCTTGAAGCACGGCAACGGCAGATGTCTGCTGAAGCCCTTGGATTAGTGAGGATGCCTAACAACGGTCCTGGAAGTAGTGCCAGCCGGCAGCACAGTTGTCGTGGAGGGGCAGGCACATGTAAACGATGCTCACGGAGAAAGATTGGCTGTGATAGAAGCTGGATCATCCCTTCCTGGAGGATTGTTAGTCATTAACTCACTAAGTGCCTTACCTGTGAAACGTTCCTGTTCCATGTCGATCCTGCTGCGGAACGAAACTCAACGTGACGTTACCATCCCTCCTCGGACAGTATTAGCAGAGATCCACGCTGTTCAGCAGGTGATGGAAAAAGAACGTTACGCCCCATCGACCGCTCCTGAAAAGAATATGGAGTTCGACTTTGGTGATTCCCTCTACCAACAGAATGGAAAGAGCGCATCACCACATTGCTCAATAGCATGCCTGAAGTCTTTTCACAGCATGATATGGACTTTGGTCATACCGACAAAGTGAAGCACCGTATTAAGCTAAGTGACGACACCCCTTTCAAACATCGAGCTAGACCCATCCATCCACAGGATGTGGACGCTGTAAAGAAACATCTTCAAGAGTTGTTGGAATTTGGCATCATACGTGAATCAGAGTCCCCCTTTGCATCGCCCATAGTTGTCGTGAGGAAGAAAAATGGTTCTGTGCGGCTGTGTATCGACTTCAGGAAACTCAACTCACAGACCATTAAGGACGCCTACGCTTTACCCAATCTAGAAGAGGTGTTTTCTCTACTGACCGGTTCGAAATGGTTCTCGGTCCTTGATTTAAAGTCAGGATATTATCAAGTGGAAATGGAGGAAGTTGATAAGCAGAAGACAGCGTTTGTGTGTCCCCTTGGCTTCTGGGAATTTAACAGAATGCCACAGGGAGTTACCAACGCGCCAAGCACGTTTCAGCGATTAATGGAGCGTTGCATGGGTGATCTCAACCGCAGAGAAGCGTTGGTCTTCATTGACGACCTGATCATCTTCTCAGACACCTTGGAGCAACATGAGTCAAGATTACTGAAAGTTCTCAACCGTCTGAAAGAATACGGATTAAAACTGTCATCAGAGAAATGCAAGTTTTTCCAGACTTCAGTCAGATATCTCGGTCATGTTGTTTCCCAAGATGGCGTCGAGACTGATCCACAGAAGATAGAGGCCTTAAAGACCTGGCCAGTACCGACAAACCTTAAAGAACTCCGCTCTTTCCTTGGTTTCTCCGGGTACTATCGACGGTTTGTGAAGGACTACTCGAAGATCACCAAACCTCTTAACGACCTGACAGCAGGGTACCCACCTCTAAGGAAGCTAAGTAAAGAGAAGGAGAAAGCGAATCAGTATTTCCATCCAAAGGAGTCTTTTGGACAAAGGTGGACTCCGGAATGTCAAAAAGCCTTTGAGGAAATCATCGACAAGCTCACCTCAGCACCTGTCTTGGGATTTGCTAACCCCAAACTCCCATACATCCTACACACTGATGCGAGCACGACAGGGCTTGGTGCAGCATTGTACCAAGAACAAGATGGACAGATTAGAGCTATCGCCTTTGCGAGCAGAGGACTGACCAGGAGTGAGGCAAGATATCCTGCCCACAAATTGGAATTTCTCGCTCTGAAGTGGGCCGTCACTACTAAGTTTAGCGATTATCTATATGGCGCTGACTTCACTGTCATTACGGATAGTAATCCTTTAACTTATATCTTGACGTCTGCTAAATTGGATGCCACAAGCTATAGGTGGTTGTCCGCTCTATCGACATTCAACTTCAAGCTTCAGTACAGAGCAGGTGCTCAAAACCAAGATGCAGACGGACTCTCCCGTCGACCCCATGGCGAGCTCCGGAACGATGCTGTGTCAAGAAAAGAGCAAGAGAGAATTAAACAGTTCACTCTAAATTACCTGAAGGATCAGGAGACCCAAGGTATTGTTCTCCCTGATGCTGTGAAAGCCATTTGTGAGAGGCATGATGTCAGTTGGTCCCAAGACGATTCCACCTGCCATGTTCCATCTGTCGCACTTGTGGAGTCTCTTGCCATCCATTCCGACGCTCTGCCTGATGAGTTCCAGCACGAAGATGACCATGGACTCCCTGTTATTGGTCAATGGACAGAAGAAGAGATGAGAGAAAAGCAAATGGCTGACACAGATCTCAGAGTTGTCATCGAACACAAGGAGTCTGGAGACACGCCTTCTTCATCTCTCAGACAAGAGCTCCCGGAACTTGCTCTGTGGCTCCGAGAGTGGAAGCGTTTGGAGATGAGGAACGGAGTGTTATTCAGAACAAGGCAAGAACGTGGCCAAGTCACCCACCAGCTAGTGCTACCAAGCGACCTCAGAGATGCAGCTCTGAAAAGCCTACATGATGATTTAGGTCACTTGGGCACTGAGCGGACTCTCGATCTAGTGAGAGCAAGGTTCTATTGGCCTAGGATGTCTGCATGTGTAGAACAAAAGATCAAGTCCTGCGAACGCTGTGTGCGACGAAAGGCCCCAGTTGAAAGAGCAGCTCCCTTGGTTAACATCAAGACCAGCAGACCGTTGGAGTTGGTCTGCATGGACTTCCTTTCATTGGAGCCTGACCAGAGCAACACAAAAGATATACTAGTCCTGACCGACCATTTCACAAAGTACGCAGTTGCCTTTGCCTACCCGAAACCAAAAGGCACAGACCGTGGCTAAGTGCTTATGGGAAAACTTCCTGGTGCATTATGGCTTTCCAGAAAAGCTCCTGAGTGACCAGGGCCCCGATTTCGAATCCCGAACAATAAAAGAGCTATGTTCTCTCACTGGCATTCAAAAGGTTAGGACAACCCCGTATCACCCGAGGGGGAATCCAGTGGAGCGATTCAATCGTACCCTTCTCCAGATGTTGGGAACATTGGAAAACAAGGATAAAAGTCGTTGGAAAGAGTTTGTTAAGCCTCTTGTGCACGCTTATAATTGCACGAAGAACGACGTCACAGGGTTTACTCCCTACGAACTTATGTTTGGTAGACAACCCCGTTTACCTGTTGATCTGGCATTCGGTCTACCCACAAATGGACACCCCAAGTCCCATTCCCAGTATGTGCATGACCTGAAAGGCCGTCTAGAAGAGAGCTTTCGGATTGCCACTGAGAATACAACGAAAATTGCTGAGCGCAACAAAGTCCGCTTTGACAAAAGAGTTGTTGAGTCTACTCTGGAAGCAGGTGATCGCGTCCTTGTAAGGAACGTCCGGTTACGAGGAAAGCATAAGCTGGCCGACAAATGGGAAACAGATGTTCACATTGTGGTCAGACGTGCTGGCGACTTACCTGTGTATACTATCAAGCCAGAGGGTAAAGATGGCCCATTGCGCACCCTGCATCGGGACCTCCTGCTGCCATGCGGATTCCTACCTGTGGCCGAACCAGAGGACGTCCCAAAGCAGACTGTCAATAGGCCTAGGACGAGGAGGCAGTCCAGGAAGAATGTCACCGATGATTCTCAGGCAGCAGATAATAGCTCAGAATCTGAAGAGGATGAGTATTACTACTACCCGAGAAGAGAGATGTTTAACCCTGACTTGATTGAGACAACAGTCTTGACCCGACCAGAGGTTGTGCCTCCTAGGGAGGAACAGGACAGAGAGACAAGCCAACTTACCCACACTCCAGTTGGTATGCTCCCTGCCGGTCTGGATGACAAGGTCGAAACTGTAATTGCCGAACAAGACGAGGGAAGATGTGCATCTGGAAGAGAGGCTGTGGAATTCCCGGTGAGGCCAATTCCATCTCAACCAGAGAATCTTGTCACTCTTCAAGATAGCACCTCCATTGAGCTGAATCCAGAGGAAGCAGCAAGTTCTCCTCAGAGGATAGAAGGCTCAATCCTTGTGGAACCAGAGGCTGAGTTTATCTCAGAGCACCGAGGAACCAGTCCCCAAAGGACTATGAGGGAGACTCCTCCTGAACCTCTCGTTTCTGTTTTGGCTGATCTGTCGCCGAATGACAGTAGAGATGCAGAATGCCCTGTCAATGAACCTTCTAAGGGACCACCAGTATACCGTACCTATGAAGGGACAGCACCGGGTATGTCTGATGAAGGACCATCTCAAGTCATCATGGATGAGGGTGACGCCCTCCCCAGACGATCCCAGAGGCACAGAGAACAGCCTGAGAGACTGCAGTACAGTCAGCTCGGAAATCCCTTACTGTCTATAGTCCAGTCACTCTTCCAAGGTCTCAATGTTGCCTTTACGGATGCGCTCCAGAATCATGGCTATGCGGATGTTCCTCAGGTTACCCCTAGGCCGGTCCGTAGTCATGTAGGTGTAACGGGACGTACACACCTTTAGGAGGGGAGGATGTAACCCTGCTCACTATCTTCTAGTCTTTAGTCTAGTTGAGCATAAATAAAGTTCATACATTTCATGACACATAAATATAATTCATTTAAAAACACATTGAATATAGCTTAACACTTTAAAAACTAGTAAACACACACAGGTTTATTTATTGCACTCATTTTATCTTAAAAGTGACGAATGTGCTTTTCTTTAATGTTGATAAGGCATGCGAGTGACATGTGGAGTTCACATGCTCGTGTGAGCCAATCAGAAGCTGCTACTCACGTTAAGTTTCGATTGTTTACTTTCTCTTTTCGGCTGAACTGGGAACGAGATAGCAGCTAGCTAAGAAGCTCTGCAAATACTGCTAACTAGCACGGATATTTTGACGCTTGTAATTGAAATAATAACTCTAAGTTGTACTTAAGTCTTTAGCGTTACTCCGCCGATTACTATTTGGCGTTGGCTGGATGCGAGTTTTTGTTTTTTCCGTTTTTGCGACGGTGACGAGGAGACGTTGTGTGGAAGCTGTGTGTATGTTAAGGATTGACATCTCTGGTGAGTGTTGTTCATGATAGCTTGAAATGCACCAGACAACGTAAATTTAAGTAAAGAGTTTATTCAAATTGAACAGTTATTTTGTAATGCTGTAAGTTAAATGTGTACAGTGGAAATAGTATTGTAATGTTAGTTTGGCCTATTTTAGGCCGGGTCTTTTTCTTTGTCCTTTCGTTTTTGGATTCTCCATTGGATATTCGTCTGCTGTGGCCGCTCCTGTGCGCTGGAGGGAGAGAGTGGCTTCTGTAGTCGTGGCGAGCCAGGATAGGAACTTGGAATTCTTGGAGATAAGAACTGTTAAAAGTTATTGATCAAAAGACTGAACCGTTTTGCATTGCAAAGTTGATTTTATCTGCAAGAAGAGACATTTTATTCTGATTTATTTATTTTATTTTATACTTTAATACAATACATCTCAATTTAAACTTACCTTTGAGTTGTGTCGTTGCTCTTATACTCAATCCTGATACTCCCTTCTCCTGAAAAGAGTCTAATCTTCTGATGCATTGGTCCAAAAGATATATACAGTGAAATAGCGAAATTCTCTGTAGCCCCAGCAGCTACTTTTGTTTAACCGGGCTGAGGTAGGTTACATACAGGTTTTATTTTATTTTTTCACAAAAACATTTACATATTTTAGATTTATACGGGATTCACACAATATCATTAACTCAGTTTTCACAAAAATGGTGTTTAGGGGGTTTTGCATCTGAACTCTTCATATAGACAAGGTCAGTTTGACCCAGGCTGGCTTCCAATAACTTTTTAGGACTACAGTTGGATTTAACGGGAGGATTTGACACCTACTGCCACCAGATAGCGCAGGCTAGTTAGCATCTTTTACACATAGATGAACACGCAACAAATACAGGCATTGTGGCTGTCATGTTCATGGAGAGAACAACACATATACCATACACACACACACACACACACACACACACACACAGACACACTTACTTTCCCAGACGCTTTGACATTCTCAGTCACACACTCTGACTGCAATGTGATGTTCTGGGAGTACTTACCTGTCAACTCAGTTATGTAGCTACAACTGGCAAAGCATGATAGAAGTGATATAACAGAAACACTCTGTGTGCGTGTGTATGCATGCATGCATCTCTCTCTGTGTGTGTGTGTGTGTGTGTGTGTGTGTGTGTGTGTGTGTGTGTGTGTGTGTGTGTGTGTGTATGCATGCATGCATCTCTGTGTGTGTGTGTGTGTGTGTGTGTTTGTGTGTGTCTTGTCTTGCCCTCCTTAGAAGATATGACATCATCTTCACATTAAGTACACATCCATTGCAGCGGTCATAAATTGCTCACAAATGTGTAAAATAAAACAGGTAATATGTCTGATCTCTCTCTTAGACACACGACAGCCTCATTCAGTCTGATGTGACTGTTGGACTGGAGCAGGGATCATATGTAAGGGATAACGGCCGCCGAGGTGTCCCGATATAAGAAAATAATGTTTTTTTTCTTATATCGGGACACCTCGAACGCCGTTATCCCGCTTATCACCCAGTTGCAACTAAAACGTATACAGACGGTAAGCGGTAAGTGTTTAAAACATAAAAGAAACATGTGGCTCCGTTTTGAAAGAAGTTATCCTGTTCGGTTGGCGTACTATTTTCATATGAAAGAAGATCCACAAGGCTGCATTCTAAAGAGCATTGATATAGAACGCTGGTGAAACTTTTTAACCCAACAATGCCTCAGGTGTCCTGTTATCAAGAATTAACAGACACCCTGACCAGAGAGTAATTCATGATCTTTGCCCTGACAGCCAATCAGAAAACAGTATTCCATTCCACCGGGTGATAATTCATTAATAAATCATTTAAAGTGTGCTTTCTGCTCCAGTCCAACAACCATTTTGAGTTTATCTGTTATCAACTCATGTCACATCAGGGTCCACAAATAAAATCTCTATTTCATAAATAGTGCTAATCTCTATTAACCTCTCTGTGTTAAACTCAGGAAAGTAATATGAATATTTCACAACTTGCATAGTGCCTGAAGGCAACATTAAGATAGTTATGAAATGTTTAGATATGACATGATTAGGGAACAATCAAAACGGCAATGTTGCTTTAAGACCACTGGACTTAAAGCAAAGGATTGGAATCTTGATACTATTCTAAGTTATTGCCATTCTGTTTTCCACACACACGCCCACATTGGCTGGGTGTATTGAGTCAAGACACACACACACACACACACACACACACACACACAGAAGCATTTGCTGAGTACCCCCAGGGTGAGGTGAGCGAAGGGATGCTAAATCAGTTTGTGAGTAAATATTATTCAAATCTCCATTTAGTTTATCTGCCAATGACATTTACACAACGTTAGCACACACACACAAACACACGCACGCCAACACCTCAACGTTCCCGCATGAATATTCACATGTTGGCATTTGCGTGGGGCTATGCTCTAATTGGCCAGAGATCCGGAGCGCCGTGGGAATGCTGGTAAACTGGTGGGAATACTGGTAAACTTCCACACCATTCCAACTAATTAATGAGGCCAAAGACTCCAGTTTGACCGGATTACGGTGGAGCTTCGGAGATTTAGGACAAGTACAGACCACAGCAGTAAGATGAAGTCCGATTTATAGAGTATGTACAGTTTGTAGAATCTTGCTTCTCATCTGTGATTTGTTAAATCTGTAAATTACTTTTGACTTAGGCTAAAATTAAAATGACCGTCAAATGACCTTACAACATTTGACTATATCAAAGATGCATTATTATTTTGGTATACTGATTATTTCTTACTCATCAGTATCCCCTTTCCCATTGAGATCCATGTTAAGCACGCCTTCAGCGCGCTCCCGCGGTTCCGTTCCCATTGAGGAGCCGTATTGCCGCATCAACTCGCCTCGGCTTTTCGACCCACCTCAGGAGGTAGTCTTTTTGCCGAGCTGATTAGCTATGCAAGCAACCAACCTGCAAAGTGAATAATTAAGCCCCCAGGGTTTAAAAACAGCAGACTGGGTCAGCTGCTCACGGTTTAGTTCCAAATTTTGGTTTGTCCACCTTTCGCCCCCCAGTTCTTAGATTGGAATGTGTCCAAAAAAAAAAAAAAAAGACAAATAGTAAATGGTTTCTCTCACTACACTGAATAGCATAGCCAAAAATGTGAGCTAGGCTGCTAGCTAACAAACACAGTTAGTTATTTACTTTCAAAAGGTCATCACTTGTAAAGTGTAATCGTGTGCTGTTGCCACTAGTGACGCTTGGAATGCATCTTGTAGCCTACATTTACAAATAGTTCGACCGGACCTACCTAACTATTGAGTTTAAAGACATTGGCATTTAAACACAGAATGAAAAAAAAGAAAATCGCTAGGCTACCGTTTCAGACAGGTAGCTGCAAGACTACGTTATCCAAGCAGGCTCTGTGGATTGAAACGCATGGTCCTTTTGAGCAGTTTACAAGAAAATGTAGGTTTGTGGATTTCTACTTCTACAATGGTGCTAACATTGAGGATTTTGAGGATAGTTGTGGTTCTAGATTATGAGCTTGTGTGGTGGAAAGTGATGTTAACCCTACAGCTGTCAAAGTAGCTGCTAAGGAATGGTCATGTTGTGATTTATGGTTGATCAAGCCAGGTAATGTTTATTCTCCATGGGTTTGCTTTCTAAGTCTATGACGAGTTTTACTATGCTTTTCGCTGCCTGCAACCTAGCGTAATTGCTAGTTAGACCACCGTACGGTTTGTTGTTTACATTGTCAAGTTAACGTGGTTCAGATGAAAAGGGCAGTGCATAGGTTACGTCACTGAACCCACCCGACTTTGCGTGTTAATTGTTACAATTTGGTGCCTCTAGGTCAAACCCCTAGAATTAAACAGGCTTTGGACAGGGGATGGAATTGCGTCCCCATTGCTGGACACGGGTTCGAACACGGTATTATGACCCGGCATCATAGCCCGTTGCAATGGGAAAGGGGCTAGTGTAATATTTCACCATTTAGCATTTATTTTTCTGTCATAGTCTAGTCTTGTTTTGTTTGCCTGTGTTTACTTTCTTTTCCCCCATCATGTGTTTCTATGTCACTTCCTGTTGTTTGCTTCCTGGTCCTCCATGTGCTCCTTTGTTTATCCCTACCATTAGCCTATTCAAAACTGCCGTAACGGTGCATAACATTGAATCTAACGCAAACGATGTTGGGCTGAACATACTGTTGTGTCACGTCAGTGCAGCAACAATGGAAGTCTGGAGGGCCATTCTGCTCTGGATGTCAGACAAGGAAATAGCTGAACTATACAACAACCTCAGTACTTTAAATGCATCATTGTTAGGAATACTACAAAATTATAATATTACCACTCATTTTGCTGTCACCTGAAGACTAGCCAACAAAACATGAATTTGTGTTATATTTACCACTAGCGCTTTAAATCTCAGAGCTTCGTGCTGATTGGTAAACACCTCTGACACACCCATCAAACGAGAGTGAACGACCTCAGAAGCATGTTGCGCACCGGTGTGCAGCGTAACGAGCAAACTTATCATTCAATTAGGCTAATGCAACGCACCGGTGCGTAACAATGTGCCGTTGAATGAACCCCTGGGGTCCTAGCTCTGCCCCTCAGCTGTACCCAGGCTCGTTCCCTCATTATTAGTCTCATTATTCCCTGCCTTGTTTCACCTGTTCCCTTGTTCCCTGGTTTAGTCCTGTGTATTTAAGCCCCTGTCTCAGTTCAGTCTTTGTCAGTCATTGTTTGTCATTAAGTTGCACCCAGTCAGGTTTCAGACAGGGACATAGTATAATAACAGCTGTTACATCAGTTTGAAATGATATTGTGTAAGTGCAGTATAAAGATTTTGTAGGTGTGAATTATAAGCATTGTGCAAGAACATGTCTCTGGGTATCACCCCCATAAAGGTAAGAAAGGAAGACGTCATCTGACATTGGAGGTAGAAGTATTAGCCTAAACCACATGTGAAAGGGTTAGTTAAGTTCTATTCACCTTATGCAGCCCCGCCCCTTTTCGTCTTTTTTTTCTTCCGCGTTTGCCCTCCGATTGTCTTGAAACTTCCGTTAGACGCTGCCTCTCATTCAAATCAACGTAATTTTCATGAAATACCACGATCACAAAACTCCTTATTGTAGCCGTAGAAACACACTTTTTACTGCTGAAAACATAATTTTTCATCTGGCGACGAACTGTTCTAACTATATTGATGGATGTAGTGAGCACAACTTCATAATAAGACCACTTATATTAGACCGTTAAAACACCAAATATCACAACGCTAAGTCAATGCGTTGCTAGACCGGATGTTGAATGACAATCGTCATGGCAGCGCCCATGTTTACCCGCTGAATAAGGTGAATTAGATTAGGCTCAGGAGGTCACTTTTCTCTGTAACCTTGTTTATCACCCCATCATTGTCCAAGCTCATGAGAATAGCTTTTTCCATAGCCATGAGCATAAATGCTTCCAGGTGGGCTTGGCCGATATTGCTCGAAAGTCTATTTTTTACAAACTTGAGAGTAGAAAAAGACTTCTCGTAGCCCACTTGAGTTGTTAATAGCGTCAGAAAAAATTTGTAGGCCAGACCAATTACATGGTATGCATTTGTCAGGAGATTCTATTGTGTTAAGATGATGTAAACACAAATGGCACAGTTGTTCCATCCCATATTTGGACAGGGGTGATGTGTGATCAAAAATCCTGATTGTTAGAATTGTCTCATATTTTAGGAGACCCTCAGTGTACCCTTTGACCTTGGCTATAGCAGAAGATGCCATTGTTTGGTCTTGCTGGACTGAGTTAAGAGTACTTTATTTTGTCCTTCTCCTTCTCATTTGACCCATCCGGGGGGTATACACACACACACGCATTCAGATACACACATTTGTTGGGAAGAGTGCGTACACCAACACAAGGAGCAGTAGGCAACCTTGTCAACCTTGACAGTGAACAGTCAGTGACAGTCCCCAGTCCAGCTCCCTGACCGGTACACCACGGATTGCTTAGAGGGTCAAGACTAGCTCTATATTCATGGCCCTGTCAGGCCTCCCAAAACACCCAAACACCTTCTTCAGAGCAGCATCTTGTCTGTCCTATTGGAGACGGTTTTCTGTGCTAGTTTTTCCCACTTATTCAAGAGTTTATGATGCTCTCTAATGAAAACAGCTGTAATTTAGGAGAGTGAAAAGCGACGCAGTCTCAATCACGCTGCCTGTTGTGTCCGCCAAAACCAAGTTGAGGACATGTGCATTCATGGATTTGGCTGGGGTCTTCCTCTGATAGAAAGGTGGAGAAGTCTTTATAATTGCCCTGCATATTGGCTGTCCCATCTGTGCTACTCCCTACGCAACATGACACATCGAGCTGTAGACTTGTGAGAGTGTCTTTCAGAAGGTCTAGGAAATACAGCCGAGTCGAGGCCTCACAATCAACCAGCGCAACCAACTTTTCCTGGTCCACGTCTGTGACATAGTGGAGAATTACAGAACTCTGGTCTTTGGCTGTGATGTCGTAAGTGGGGTCAATCTGGACAGAAAACATCTTAGCTTCTCTGACCTCACTGGAAATTGCCTCCTTTATCATCCGACACGTCACTTTCACGACCTTGTTGATAGTATCTTTGGAAAGGAGAGTGACCAATGAGCCTCTACCTCTCGTCCCAGATTCATGCTGTTTTTTACTCTTCAGTCAAATGCTGTTGCAGGCAAGGGTCTAGGTCTAGGCTTTTGTCATCCAAGGTGTAGGCAGCCTCAAACTCGGACCCCCGCCAACTTAGTTCCTGTTTTCATGCATTGTTAATTTGGTATACCGACCATTTCTTATTCATCAGTGGAATATTTCACCATTTAGCATTTATCTTTCACGTTTTTTGTTCATGTAGCGATGAGCCATCTTCCCCTCGGCCACGCTCCATTGTCTCTGATGACTCTTTGGAAGGCAGTCAGCATCTCCAGCTCAAGCCTGTGCTCACAATTCAGCAATGTCAGTCTTGTACATAGGAGGCGTGGGCTTGGCGTACTTCTCGGTCACCCGGAAGACTCAGCTGTAGTATATGAAGCTGTTCCTCCACTTAGTGGACATCGCAATAGTCAACAGCTTTCTCCTCCACAAGGAGATGCCATTGGCCAGGTGTCACAAGTCTGCGCTCACTCTCTCCTGAATACTAATAGTGCATTCCATTTGCAGTCCGAGGTTCGGATTTTCGTATTTTTCGGTGCTAAAAACAGGAAGTGAAATCATGCGCATCCCCGCGAGCCATGCCTCCGACCCAGAGAGCTTCGGAAATTCGGACCAGCAAAGAGCACACCGAGTTTTAGACGCCCATTGAAGGAAGCACTGCTGTGGGATAGAGCTGGTAGTCTGATTCAAAAGCCTACTTTTTGTATCTCACAAATTTGAACAGTAGGCTTGTAATCCACACATATTCGGTATCATTATATCATTGCATCATCATTTTGGAATCATAGCATTTCGTTTTTGGAAAAAATAACGTTTCAGGGCGGGCAGACAGCAAAGTGCTGCTGTTAGCAAGCTAACGCTAACGAACTAGCTAACACCACTTGTGGCATTTCAAATGACAACCCCCTGGATTACATGCACAGAGTAAAATAAAGTTTGTGACATGACATGTAAGTGTTTGATATCATTTCAAGCCCAGCAGTTTAGGATATGCTGTCACTGTTCGTTTTAGGTCTAAACGAACTTCCATTTCACTTCAGGTAGCTATTGTCAGACTATTGTTTGTAGCGAGCTAACATTAGCGAACTAGCTAACTATGATAACGTTTTAGTAGATAACATTATGACATT
>JAODXP020004537.1:0-5000 GCA_027497455.2 Sardinella longiceps | reverse complement strand
ACACACACACACACACACATATGTCTGGAGGAGATGTAGATCTGGACAGTGTCCATCAGGGGAGTCCACACACACACACACACACACACACACACACACACACACACACAGGTGTCGGGAGGAAGTGTCCATCAGTGGAGTCTGCACAAACACACACACACACACACTCAAACTCACACATGTGTCTGGAGGAAGTGTAGATCTGGACAGTGTCCATCAGGGGAGTCTGCACACACACACACACACACACACACACACACACAGGTGTCGGGAGGAAGTGTCCATCAGTGGAGTCTGCACAAACACACACACACTCAAACTCACACATGTGTCTGGAGGAGATGTAGATCTGGACAGTGTCCATCAGGGGAGTCTGCACACACACACACACACACACACACACACACACACACACACACACACACACACACACACACACACACACACACACACAGGTGTCGGGAGGAAGTGTCCATCAGTGGAGTCTGCACAAACACACACACACACACTCAAACTCACACACGTGTCTGGAGGAAGTGTAGATCTGGACAGTGTCCATCAGGGGAGTCTGCACACACACACACACACACACACACACACACACACACACAGGTGTCTGCAGGTGTCCATCAGGAGAGTCTATCTGGGGATTCACTCCTGTTCTTTGTTTGTCTAGAAATTTCCATCAGTCAATACCACTGCTCAAGCAGGAGTGAGTGTGTGTGTGTGTGTGTGTGTGTGTGTGTATGTGTGTGTTAGTCTGTTATTATTCAAAGCAGCCTTGCACTGGCCCACGCAGTCAATAAACATCCATGCTCCTGCATAAATATGCCTAATCCGATCAATGTCTGAAGTGAGATGCGTGTGCTTTTGTTATAGCGTGTGTGTGTGTGTGTGTGTGTGTGTGTGTGTGTGTGTGTGTGTGTGTGTGTGTGTGTGTGTGTGTGTGTGAGTCTAATCCGATCGATGTCTGAAGTGAAATGTATTCAGCATGTAAGATTAGTGTAATGATTGGCAGCTGAGGTCTAAGGGAGGGTTGAGCTTTCGACCGCCTCTCTCTCTCTCTCTCTCTCTCTCTCTCTCTCTCTCTCTCTCTGTCTCTCTGTCTCTCTGTCTCTCTGTCTCTCTCTCTCTCTCTCTCTCTCTCTCTCTCTCTCTCTCTCTCTCTCTCTCTCTCTCTCTCTCTCTCTCTCTCTCTCTCTCTCTCTCTCTCTCTCTGTCTCTCTGTCTCTCTGTCTCTCTCTCTCTCTCTCTCTCTCTCTCTCTCTCTCTCTGTCTCTCTCTCTCTCTCTCTCTCTCTCTCTCTCTCTCTCTCTCTCTCTCTCTCAATTTTCAATTTCAATTTCAAAGCTTTATTGACATGACAAAATAAACATTTGTGTTGTCAAAGCATGTTATCATGTTATGGTAACATCTTATAGCAAAAATAATGATAATAATAAAATAAAATAAAAAATAAAAAACTAGGCCCTATATAAAGTAAGATAACAATACAAAAAAAAAAAAAAAAATACTAATAATAAAATAAAAGTATAGACAAGAGGAAAGATGCGTGCATGGACACAGAAAAGAAACAAAAAAGAAAAAGTAATGATTTAGAGAAAAGAAATGGAGGGAAAGTCAAGGAATTGATTAATAACTAAGTAATAATAATGATAAAAGACTGAGGTTGAGAATCTGAAAGATGAGATGATCTTTTCCCTTATCCACACACACCACATTGTGCGCCTTCTCTAATTTTATCACAGATTGATACATATTTAGCTGCAAGCTCTATTGTACCTATGTCATCGCCTAGGAGGATTTTCTGTAGGTCATATTCATCTAGTGATGAGAAACATTGAATTTTTTCCTTAAATTTATCATAAAATGTTTTTCTGGTTTCTGTATAATTCAGGCACCTCTGGAGGAAATGTATTTCATCCTCAACCTCACCAAGACTACAATGGTTACATATACGTTGGTTTCTCTCTTGCCAGGTTTTACGATGACGCCCAATTTCAATTTGCAATTTGTGATCGCTGAGGCGATATTTAGTCAGACATAGTCTCTGTTGATTGTTTAGTTTTGTTAAGTAGTCAGCCAGTTTATATTGTCTCTCTAAATTACTGTAGCATTGGAGTTTCTTATTAGTTTGGACCTCAGCCATCCATTTTGAAATGTAAGTCATTTTATTTTCATTGTGAATTTCCTTGAGGTTTATTGGTTTTGTGATGTCAAAATTCTTTGTGCCAGTGACTAATTTAGTGAGACTGCTCCCAGAATCTCTTGAATTAATAACCCATGCTGTGTGGTGGTAAGATTTGGGATGTGATTGTTGAAGGTGACTCCAAAATTTTATGGACCTTTTCTCAATTGCAAGTGAGAGGGGGAAACGCCCTAATTCGGCCCTACAAGCATTATTAGGTGTGCTTCTGTGGACGTGCAGAATGAGCTTACAGATCTCTGTGTGCAGTATTTCTACAATAGTTTTATCCCATGGTTGTTTTGACTGTAGTAGTGCAGGACCCCATATTTCTGAACCATAGAGAAGGATTGGTAATATGATGCAGTCAATTATTTTTAGCCAGATTCTGATTGGTGGATTAAATTTGGAGATTATTTTATAAATTGCATAAAATGCTTTACGAGCTTTGTCTCTAAGAATATTTATGCCAGGTTTTAGGTTGCCAGATGAGTTAATTAGTAGGCCAAGATACATATAAGTGTTTGTGTGTTCAAGAATGTTCGGTCCAATTGAGAATTTAAAATTTTCATTTTGTCTGTGTCCTTTTTTTTTGAAGATCATAATCTTTGTTTTTTCCAAGTTTATTGTAAGGGACCAGGCCTGGCAGTACTGATCTAGGGTTGTTAAACTTTGTTGCAGGCCAAGTGCTGTAGGAGATATCAGGACCAGATCATCGGCGAAAAATAGGCATTTAATTTCTTTACCAGACAGATTTATTCCCGGTGCAGATGAATTTTCAAGCTTGGTGGCAAGTTCGTTGATATAAATATTAAATAAAGTGGGGCTGAGGCTACATCCCTGTCGGACACCACGGTCCTGTGAGAAAAAATTTGTTCTTTTATTTCCAATTCGGATGCTGCACTTGTTGTTTGTGTACATTGATTTTATTAAGTCGTACACTTTTCCGCCAATGCCACTTTCCAGAAGTTTTAGGAATAAGCCTCTGTGCCAGATGTTATCAAAGGCCTTTCTAAAGTCTACGAAGCATGCAAATATTTTTTGGTTTTGGTGAACATGGTTCTTTATTAGGGTTTGTAATGTGTAGATGTGGTCAGTTGTTCGGTTTTTAGGTAAGAAGCCAATTTGACTATTACTAAAGAAACTTTGTTCATTTAGCAGTGTTAGTATTCGGTTGTTAATAATCTTACAGAACATTTTTCCTAGGATGCTGGTAATACAAATTCCACGGTAATTTTGCGGGTCGAGTTTGTTCCCTGATTTGAAAATGGGAGTTATTAGACCTTTGTTCCAAATAGAAGGAAAGTGTCCACTTTCCAGGACCAAATTAAAGAGTTTAGCTATTGCCTTTTGTAGAAGAGGGTTACTGTTTTTTAACATCTCTGCCGAAATACTGTCGAAACCGCTTGCCTTTTTTGTTTTTAATTTTTTGAGGTTGTCCAATATCTCTTTATCGGAGATGGGGAAATCTAAAGGGTTTTGGTAGTCTTTCAATATTTTTTCTAAAGATTGTTGTTTATTGAAAATTTTAAGCTGTTCAGGATTAAGTTGGTTATGTTCTGGGCTTTGATATAAGTCTTTAAAATGAGTAATCCAGGTGTCAGAATTTTTAATTGGTGTCTCACGTGTCTTGGGTTCATTTGCACTTAAATTCTTCCATAAAGGCCAGAAATTGTTGTTGTGTATGGATTGCTCTATTTCATCTAGTTTGTTAGACATATAAGATTTTTTCTTTGTTTGCAGTAGTTTTTTATATTTTTTCAATTCCAGTTGGTAGCTATTTCTAATTTCAATGTTATCAGGGTTCCTATGTTTGCTATTAGATAACTGTCTTAGATTTATTCTAGATTTTGCACAGTCCAAGTCAAACCATTTATCATTAGTTTTCATCTCAGCTTTCTTCATTCTATTGCTTTGTTTTAAATTAGTTTTTATTGCCAATTTAAAGAATAGTGTATTTAGGTGTTGACAGGCCACATTTATGCCATTCTTATTGTGTTCGTAATAAGTCAACAGAAATGTATTAATCATGGTTTGAAATTCCTTATCATTTTGTGCTCTTTCGTAATCGACTTTACTAGATTCTGACCATCTGAAAGTTTTTGGGAGATGAAATAAATTAGATTTTATTTTTTGGAATTCCTTTTGTTTTCCTGTCATTTTCAGGTGTGTGATTACTTGGCAGTGATCAGAAAAGGGTAGTTGTGGCATGACTGTAAATGCTGTTATGTTTTCTGGATCAAGATCAGTTATGGCATAATCAACCACTGAGCTTCCAAGTGAAGATGAAAAAGTAAATCTCCCAAATGAGTCACCTCTAAATCTACCATTCAATATATATATGCTATGGCTTTTGCACATTTTCAACAATTTTGACCCATTTGCATTGGTAGTGTGGTCAAAACTGTTTCTCTGTTTGTTTATTTTCTGGTTGTATAATTTGGTTTTAGGGAAGATGTGTTTGTCTCCTTCTATGGTGACATAGTCAGTCTCTTTACCTGTTCTGGCATTGAGATCGCCACACAGAAATACTAGGCCCATTGACTGAAAATTGGTTATTTCCTTTTCAAGGGTGTCAAAAAGACACTCATCATAGTATTGGGAGGTTGAGGGTGGCATATACATAGCGCAGAGGTAGAGATCTTGACATAGATTTAAAACTTCTTTTTGAATTTTGAGCCACAAGTGTGTTTTGCCTTTTTTTATAATGGTTATATTATTTTCATAGCTCGACTTAAACCAAATTACCATACCCCCAGAGTTTCTTCCATTTTTTTCTGTTGTTTTGTTTGAGTGAAGGTAAGGAACATTCAAT
>JAODXP020004533.1:37500-41611 GCA_027497455.2 Sardinella longiceps | reverse complement strand
TGTGTGTGGGCACAAGCATCTAACTCTACCAGATGATAAACTAACAAAAGCTAGGCGCCCCTTAGTGCAGCATAGAAGCCCTGGGCAAGACAGAATGAGAACATGAAAGCACACACACACACACACACACACACACACACACACACACTTGAAGCATCAATCACATCTCTACAGGTGGTCAGCGGCGGTGTGGCAAGGTCACGTCGACTTTAACAGATTCTTGTGTTCTACTCAAGTCCCACTTCTCCATTCTGGAGTGTTTGTGTGTGTGTGTGTGTGTGTGTGTGTGTGTGTGTGTGTGTGTGTGTGTGTGTGTGTGTGTGTGTGTGTGTGTGCCCATTCTTTCAAAGATGAGCTCATCCTGTGCTACTGCAGCAACACAGCAGCTTGCAGGCCAGGAGTGGTGTGTGTGTGTGTGTGTGTGTGTGTGTGTGTGTGTGTGTGTGTGTGTGTGTGTGTGTGTGTGTGTGTGTGTGTGTGTGTGTGTGTGTCTGTGTGTGTGTGTGTTCTCCTGAGACACGGCCTTGTTTCCGTTGATAGCAAAGCACCATACGGATTCATTCATCATCCTGTCACACTGAATATGAGGACCGCTACAGTTCCAGGCAGAATGCTGGGCTTATCACTCAACACACACACACACACACACACACACACACACACACACACACACACACACACACACACACTTCTTCTTCAATAACACATCCACAGCTTCACACACAGATACAATGATATTCAGATTGATATAGACATGTACGCGGCAGCTTTTCTCTCACACACACACACACACACTGCACAAAAACAAACACAATAAGAGTAAAGGAAGCAATAAAATCATGTCTGAAAGCACACTTTTGGGATGACCTTATTTTTCCCTTTCCGTTTCCTGGCTGTGTGTGTGTGTGTGTGTGTGTGTGTGTGTGTGTGTGTGTGTGTGTGTGTGTGTGTGTGTGTGTGTGTGTGTGTGTCCCTGTCCAAGGATCTAGTTGTCAGGAAAAGGAAATGACAACACTATTCTTTATTTTGATACTTCTGCAATGGCCTTGTTGTCTCCAACATAACCCACGCCCCTACTCCACACACACACACACACACATACATACACACACGTCATATTGAGTCTCCATCGCAACACACTCTCCTATTATCCTAGTATAGACAACCACTACTCGGTCACCAAGTGAAACCACCAAACTACCCACCACACACACACACACACACACATCCACATCAAGAAGTTATCGGTCTGTTATCGTCTGTGTTTTTCAGTTGAAGCATGATTGAATGGAAATAAATCACTCACAATAACCTTTATTCCGTGTAGATATGTTTGGGAAATAAACAACAACGAGATCGCCAATTCTGGGATTTGAAATCAAGGGAGAGAAAAGGAGAGGGAGCTAACATTAATGTGAGGTGAGCTTGCTGATAAAAATAAACTTTACCGGCGTCTTCTACCACCAAGTAAGCGAACATACAACAAAGTGAACCAAAATGTACTGTTAGTTAGGACTGCCCCACCGCTGTCCTGAAGTTAGGAGAGTCTGTGTAAGATTTCTTACAGTTAGGATGCTTCTGTAATACATTTTTCTTAACTTGAGTTAAGACAGGAAAAATGTTCTGTAATGGCTCTTATCCTAAATAAGATCCTACACTACTGTTCTACTGTTACCATGGTAATCAGAGAGTTAGGATAGGATTTTCAAGTCCGGAAGTTTCTGTATCCAAAGGATTAAACTCCTGAGTGTGTGTGACGCAGGGTGGGAACACTTACTGTACCGTATGTCCATGTGGATAGTTTCATTTCTTACTTCCTTATCGTATTAATGTGAAAAAATGTCTTCAATTACGTATTTTACCGTCTTTATGGGACACAGAGGGGAGATTGAGGAGAATAAAATTAATATACGGATATCTGATGGCTAGAGTACAGTGTGAACCAGAGAGGAGAGAGAGAGAGAGAGAGAGAGAGAGAGAGAGAGAGAGAGAGAGAGAGAGAGAGAGAGAGAGTGTGTTAGAATGAATGTTCTGATATCTGGTGACTGAAACGTTGAAAGGGTCCTCCTCCTATTAGACTACTGTGAACCTGCAGCTCCACTAAAGAAAAATGTGTGTGTGTGTGTGTGTGTGTGTGTGTGTGTGTGTGTGTGTGTGTGTGTGTGTGTGTGTGTGTGTGTCCGAATGAATGTACGGGTATATCTGATGGCATGTTAATTTCTGCTCCTTTCATTCTCCAGGTTTCTCTATTCCTTGTTAACTCTCCTCTCCATAGAGCCACAAACCCTAATAGGAGAACACACACCATCCAAGCGCTCTGACCACTGAGGACACACACACACACACACACACACAAAACCATGAACACACACATTCTGTGACTGTGGGTGTGTGTGTGGAGGTGTGTGTCCTCAGGGGTCAGAGCGTTGAGATGGTGTGTGTGTGTGTGTGTGTGTGTGTGTGCGAAGCAGTTCAAAACTAGACTGATCTCATCAGCCTCAACTCTGTGTGTGTGTGTTTGTGCATGTGTGTCCTACATGTGTGTGTGCGCGTCTGTATTTTGGATGTGTATGTTTGTGCGTGTGTCGAACTATACATGTGTATATGTGCACATGTGTGTGTGTCTAAGATTTTATTTGTGTGTGTATGTGTGTGTGTGTGGGGGGGTGTATTTGTAGGTTAAAACTTGCCTCAAGGTAAGGGTCATTCATGGTCTGGCAAGCTTTAACACACACACACACACACACACACACACACACACACACACACACACACACACACACACAACCAGTCTAGCATGTCAAAGAAATAGAAGGGGGAAAGATGATGATATGAAAGAAAAGGAAAATTTGTATTCCTTCCTTCTGTGTGATTATTCCTTCCAATGTGTGTGTGTGTGTGTGTGTGTGTGTGTGTGTGTGTGTGTGTGTGTGTGTGTGTGTGTGTGTGTGTGTGTGACCTGCAATTGCGTGCATTACTCCCACAAACGTACACACACACTATGTGCTTGCGTGCTTGCGTGCGTGCGTGCGTGCGTGTGTAAATTATCATTTAAAACTGCACAATCTGAACTTCCCAATTACATCTGTTTTGCATAAGAAGCTGCACATTCTGGCTGGATTAAGCCTACTTGCCTGTACCGGCATCAGGTACATATTTTGTCATGTGGTTTATTTATCACACACTGAGGAAGAGTTTATGAAAACTGGGTGTGTGATGGACAGAGAGTTGTGGAAGGTGTTAAGAGATGTGAAGTCCATTCAAGTTATGAATTTATTTTTCACACAAGTGAAGCGTCGTTGGAAAGCTCAGGTTGTGCAGTTTTACCTGAAGTAGGTGCCATCTGGCTGACAAATGATCATTTGCACGCAGCGCACACACACACACACACACACACACACACACACAGACGCACACATACACACACGCACACGCACACACACAAAAAACAATTCTACCACAAGAACACCTAAAATCCTCTCAACTATTTGATAACACACACATGCACACAGAACACACACACACACACACAAAAAAATACACCCATAATACAGCCATAAGAAAACACAACATCCTCTCCATCCATGCCTGTGCACACACGCGCACACACGCACACACACCACACACACACACACACACACACACACACACACACACCCCCCCCAGCAACTGTGAGATTATGGCATGATGTATGCAAGTGTGTTGATAATGATAGAAAACAAGATGCTGTTGAAAATCGACACACCTTAACGAAGCTGGTCTTAACGAGGCTGAGCTTAATGAGGGATGAGTCTAACGAGGATACTCTTAACGAGAGTGGTCCTAACGAGAACGTGCTTAACGACACATGAGAGTCTGATGATGGATGAGATTGAGCCCCAGGTATCAATCAGATCATTCAGCCCACACGTCCAGACACACACACACACACATACACTCACACACATGTACATACACACACACACACACACACACACACACACACACACACGTACATACACACACACACACACATGTACATACACACACACACACACACACACACACACACACACACACACACACACACACACACACACACATCTGGCCCTCATCTCCTCAACAGCACACA
>JAODXP020004533.1:0-30000 GCA_027497455.2 Sardinella longiceps | reverse complement strand
AGATTACAACACTGGGTTTGCAGTGATAGCTGTAGGAAAATGTTACTTTGAGAAGGAGGGTGGGAACTCGAAACTAATGTGCCATATCTGGGCGTGTGTCGCCTGGCTGTCCCTCTAGGTCTGTTTGAGCCTCTGGGAGCGGGATGCTGTTTCCACACCAAGACAAACTTCCTTCCTTTACTGGCCCAGGAGACGGGAAGTGGATCAGTTAATCGCACATTCGTATTTTTAAAATCCTTGAGAGAGATCAACTTTTTTAAATCACACTGTTAGAGGCCAGACGCGCCAGCTAGGCTATTACTAGATGTTCCAACTATGGATAAGACTAGAAATAAATCCATTGTTATTGTTAACTGTCGCCAAGTTGTGGTGGTAACGTTAACATTAAGTGAGAATGAGAAAGCGCAGCGACATTTCTGCTACCTGTTTGACCGACTTACAGCTAGAGCAACATTCCAAAGCACGGGCGCTGGCTGGCTGGCCGCTGTCTCACAAAACTTGAGTAGAAAGTTGCAAATATTTACTTTCACTTGAAACAGCATCAAACATCATTACGACCGCCTGTTTTTATGGGTTTAAATAACTATCCCACAGATGCCGCGTAAATGTTATATTAACCTACATTGAGTTGTTTATGCGCTGCTACCACTAAATCACAGCAGTGTTATCGTCAACATACAGTTCAAGTCTCCTCACGGAAGCCTCTCCCTCGGCTCACCTCACCGCAAACAGACGAACCTCAACGACACCGACCCACGGAGCGAACGAGGACTAACGTTGACGTTAACGGGCGTCTCAGCTTCTGCCCGCGAAACAGGTGGTGTTCGCTGTGTTCACTAATCAACTTTCAGCCGCATTCCACGACAGATACCGAGCAGCAGCGAAAGACTAAAACGTTAAACGCGCTCCGAAAATCAGTGCAACAATGTGTCAAGTTCCGCTGTCCAAACTACATAACACACACACACACACACACACACATACACACACACTCGCGGCTGCCTGCCTGGCCAGCCACCACCTACTTTTTCCTCCCTGCTCAACTGTCACCGAGTGTGGGCGCCCACTTGTTCTAGGAGGGCCACTGCTAGGCAGAAACCTCCAGAAATAAAATGAGAACAAAATTTAGGCGTAGTTCGGACCCACTTACCTCTCTCCGCGGTTGAGTTTTCACGCTATTCCGTGTTTTCCGGCCGCTTCCCCCGCCAGCCCTGTGCTGCAGTGTGGCCGAGTAAGCTAAGCTGACGAGTTGGACCCTCCCCCACCTCACCCCCCCCCCGGTAAAAACTAGACGGTAAACCTTTACCGTACGTTCTCACATAATCTCGCGGGTACTGTTAAAGTTACTAAACCAAATAAAAACAATAGTAGAGGGGGATTTGGGGGGGGGGGGTCCCCAATTTAAGTATAAATATTTAGAGTTTTAAAAATGTTTTTAGATTTTTAAAAGTATAGGCCTATAGGTCGTTTGGCAATGTTAAGGCAACAGACAATGGCGAGATTTCAACGTCGTTTTCGGCCGTCTGCGTTTACCTTCTAGTCTCCACCCTCACCCCCTGACGGCTTGAAGAATGTGTGCCCGATCGTGATTGGCTGGGGGGGAGGTGCAGCCGTTTGGATTCACTTGGGTCTCCTCCCTTTCCCCGGTTAAAAAATAATGACATCATTGGTACAGCACGGATGGTGGTGGGAGAACACCGAAAAGCCGGTGGAGGGCGACAAAGAGAAACGGATAGGGAGAGAGAGGGCGGCAGAGAGAGAGAGAGAGAGAGAGAGAGGCAGTGTGTATAAATGCCAGTGTCCTCACTGAGCCCTAAACACTGGCATGAATTGGCTGATGGCGGATGCCTGGCATTAACGTTTTTCAAAGTTTTATTTATAAAGGTAGAATTCAGACCTTTTAGCCTCGTTACTGGGGTATCTAAGATTAATTAAAATAGTTGAGACTGAAATTTGGGTGATTTGTCCTGTCTGGCTCACCTTATCTGGCTCACCTAAGAATCCTCCCTACTCAGTTCAGAATGGCTCACATCATTACTCACTTCACTTCACACTGTACAGCAGTGTTTCTCAAACTGTGGGGCGGGCCCCACTAGTGGGGCGCAGGCACATGACAGGTGGGGCGCGAGACATCTCTTTGTGATTGACCAACGGCCGCACCATGCCCCCAGAATTCACACCTATTCGTCAGATATGGGAATATGACAGTAAATTGAGCTGATATGAGGGGTTCGAGAGAATTTGGGCTTTGAATTAGTAATATGAAAATTCTAACATTCACAAAAAACCTGTACTCGCAAAGAATAAAGAGCTTGTTTCTGTAGAGCCACACTGGCCAGCCCGCATGTATTTTGGCGTGCATCATGGACCTGCTCACATATTCTAATCAATGTTAGGGGGAACTAAAAGTACTGTCTGTCATAGGGCCATCATACTCTAATCAATGTTAGGGGGGTGAACTAAAAGTACTGTCTGTCATAGGGCCCTGATATTCTAATCAATGTTAGGGGGGGACTAAAAGTACTGTCTGCCATAGGGCCCTCATATTCTAATCAATGTTAGGGGGGAACTAAAAGTACTGTCTGTCGTAGGGGCCCTCATATTCTAATCAGTGTTAGGGGTGAACTAAAAGTACTGTCTGTCATAGGGCCCTCATATTCTAATCAATGTTAGGGGAGAACTAAAAGTACTCTCTGTCATAGGCCCCTCAAAGAACCCCCCTCTCTCCAGTTTAACCTTTTGGGAAATATTTTCACATAATGATTGGTAGACAATTATCCGATATTCATCTACCCCCAAACGCTGACTACGCACTACAGTAGTCAATACCTATCTGGCTATATACCTCAGTGTACGCTAACTAAGGCCTGCAGATATACTGTGCAGTATCAGCTCCCCAATGCTGGCAGTCAAGTAGCTAATAGCTACTTCTCCCAAACGCCTTCTTAAGGGCCTCTCTGTGGACCTGAGTGTTGTTTTAGAAGTGTTAGTGAGTGAGGACTCTTACTGAAAACTGCTCTCAAAGGTGAAAACAAAACAACTTGAGAGAGAGAGAATGAGAGAGAGAGAGAGAGAGAGAGAGAGAGAGAGAGAGAGAGAGAGAGGGAGAGAGCGAAAGAGACTGAGAGAGAGACAGGAGAGAGAAAGAGACTGAGAGAGAGAGAGAGAAAGAGAGAGAGAGAGAGAGAGAGAGAGAGTGGGGGTTTCAGAGGTAAAGGCAGAAACGGAAACGCTTTTTTAAAATGATGGTGCTGAGTGGGCCTTAGGTGCCTGTGTAGAGCACTGGGTTTTATAATGCATTTGTGGCTATTTTCAGAAGTGTGTGTGTGTGTGTGTGTGTGTGTGTGTGTGTGTGTGTGTGTGTGTGTGTGTGTGAGAGAGAGAGAGAGAGAGAGAGAGAGAGAGAGAGAGAGAGAGAGAGAGCTTCAGGCTATACTGTGTGGGCATGCCCAGCTCTCACTGTGAACAAACACTGGAGTCTAGGAAAACACACACACACACACACACACACACACACACACACACACACACACACACACACACATTTATAGACAGACAGATAGATAGATAGATAGATAGATAGATAGATAGATAGATAGATAGATAGGCTATACTACAGTATACAGTACCACCTTAATCTCTAATAATACACACACACACACACACACACACACACACACACAGAGTGTAGGCATATTAGCCATACTTCGGCTGTGATTTCACACAGATCACAGGCTCACATACACACACACACATACACACACACACACACACACACACACACACACACACACACACACACACACAAAGTCACATACACACACTTGTTTGCTTTTGTGTGCAAATTCACATCCAAATTCTTTCACAGACACACACTTGTGGGCACACACATGTGGGCTCAGCCTCTCACAAACACAGATACACACACACACACACACACACACACACACACACACATGGACACAGACACATAGATACACACACACACACACACGGACACATAGATACACACACACACACACACACACACGGACACGGACACTTAGATACACACACACACACACATAGATACACACACATAGACACACACACACACACACACACACACACACACACACACACACACACATAGACACACACACACATCCAAAGTCAATAGGTATTTGAGAGAGCTGCTCTGTTTCCATAGTAATATGCATATGTTGAGGGATTAACGGGCAGACTGCTGGCGTAATCTGTTCTCATTCCAACAGAGGATTCCAGTTCCCGCCTCGCCATCGCTAAACTCCCATGATGCTCTCTGGTGTCAGAGCTAATGACGGTCGACTCTATAGGAGGACATACATTAGCATATGCATAGAATGTACAGTATATGTGACCTATAGAGAGACTTATAGGCTATGGATACTAAAGACAAGCCAGACTGGATTTGGCTAAAACCTCTGCATTAATTGCAAACTTATTTTTTTCTGTGTCTTCCAATAGTATGATAAGCTGTGGATCACTTGAAAGTGTTAGATACTGTTGTTCTCGCTACATCTGACGTGAGTGAGGTAACTGTTGTTCCTGATCTTATCATTTTGGGATAGGTGTACATCTGGAAATAAATTTCAACTCAAACCGAAATTGGTGTCAGTTACATGACACCTCTGGAGGGTGCAAACCTGAAGTACTATCTCAAAATATCTTCAATATATACATTTTTTCCTTGTGCTATAGGTCTGTAAAGTTGTTAAATTGTGTTGACACCAAATTTAGTAATCTTTCAAGTTATTGCAAAAGTATTGTCTACAATTAAATAGAACATCACTGGTGGGTTGGGCTGGTGAGCCCCTCAGAGATCAATAGAAGAGACCAGACATACAAGTACTAACTCATTCCAGGGTAACACTTTAGATTACATGGCATCAAATCTCTGTCCCTAGTCTCACTATTAGTTTTTATTCCAGGGTAACACTTTAGATTACATGGCATCAAATCTCTGTCCCTAGTCTCACTATGAGTTTCCTTGTCCTTACTGCCCCTCAGTGCTGCTGCTCTCTCTCTCTCTCTCTCTCTCTCTCTCTCTCTCTCTCTCTCTCTCTCTCTCTCTCTCTCTCTCTCTCTCTCTCTCTCTCTCTATATATATATATATATATATATTAGTGCTGGCAAAATTAACTGATTAATCACGTGATTAATCAAAAAAAATAACTCTGATTAAAAAAATTAACTCAGATTAATCCTGATGAATATGGTTCCAAATTCATGACATGTATTATGTTCAATTTCAGATAGAAAAAGGCTTGGCTATCAAGTCAAACTATACAAAGATCATGGCCTAGCTCCTGACTGTCCAACATGTTTGGGGAATCCTTGGGAGTAGCCCCATTTGAGACGAATAAAGCCAACTACTTAGTACCCGGGCCTTTACAGGGCAAAATAAGGATCCAACATACTCTAGCATCCAAATTCTTACTGGGGTAAATGAGTTGCGATTAAAAGTGATTAATCATGATTAATCATTGAAAAATTTTGTGATTAATCAGATTAATTTTTTTAATCGTTTGACAATAATTTTGACAAAAATTTACAATGCATATACAGGTAGACTTGCATGCAGTAAGCACAGGTGAACCACTAGATGTCGCTCTCTCCTCCTCTTTATATAAAGAGGAGGAGAGAGCGACATCTAGTGGTTCACCTGTGCTACTGCATGCAAGTCTACCTGTATATGCATTGTACATTTTTGACATTTTACTCCTCAGTATTACAAAACAGGGTGAATGAATGTGTTCCTGGTTGTGTACACAAATATTAAAGATTATTGTCACCTCTGACCTGGTTGTTTTTATGTACTTGTAACTTTCCATAACAGTAGCCTAACATAACATAATAAGTTTCCAGGACTGAACCAGTAACCCTGTATATCATAAATATTTGAAAACTGAATATAATTTCAGTAGCCAATACATCATAATAGGACCATTTGAATCTTCATTTTGACAAAAAAAAAAAAAAAAAGAAAACTGAATACAACATTGTGGGTTCATAAAACAGTTTATATAAAATATAAAATAAAATAAAAAGTCATCCAAATAAATAAACAAATAAATCTGAGATTGGTCTGAAGCAGGTCAAAGGTGAAACTACTGAACATACTGAAAGTTCTTGATGGCTTACTGTAATACCCAATTATATTTAGACTTTCTTCAACTGTAGGCCAAACATTCACACTATTATCACAAAGTGATCACTTCTTTTATTTGGAAATTAGTCACAATAATATTTGTGCATTTGTTTCCAATTTAAATGTACCTGATCTGTAAACATGACCTGTTGATCCAGGACTTATAACTGTGAAATGCAGTTCCAAAGTGCCCCAGCAGATGGCAATAAAACAGTGGCCAAACCAGAGCCGTATATAGAGTGTGACCAACTCCGCCATGTTGTAACCCAACATCCAAGAATTCTACATTGTAATTCTTATTCCACAGGGCAAAGAGGCGGTGGGTAAATGAAGTGTTTATGCTTGCCATTTAGCTCTGCCCTTTTAGCACCTGTTCATGTACAGTAGAGAGTAGGACATGTGGGAATGTAGAATCACACTGTAGAATTCTAGGGATGGTGGGTTAAAACATGGCGACCATGACATGATGCTCAGGAGTTGGCCAGAACTCTCTAGGAAACATGTCCATTTAAGTAAGGACTATTAAGTTTTACAGAGTCATAGAGATGGTTTTCTGGTCTGGGTTGCCTTGAACCCAGATAAAATCCTCATCCAAAATCAGATGAGATGTGAGCTACTATAAGCTTGCAGTCTTCAAAGTTGTAGCCTCTTCTCCTCTGTGAAGAAAAGATAAAGAATGTGTCACATTTTGATGTTCTAGTCTGGCTTCTCAGAGTACCAATGTCCCTATACCCCATTGCAGAGTCATCCAGCTGTGTGTGTGTGTGTGTGTGTGTGTGTGTGTGTGTGTGTGTGTGTGTGGTACTCCCTTTTTACAAGAAAGATCTCCATTGCAGTTTAATCTATTCTATTTAATTTGCAGTGCACCAAATACAAAACATTTTCCTCACAGCGTTACACAGACAGTACAAGGAGCACCACAAGGGCAAGGAAAAACTACAATATCCCCTCTGTTTGTAGTAATTCCTTTTAGGAAGAAACCTTGGGCAGATCCACACCTCATCATGGGCTCAACCCACCATAGGGCCCGATGAAGTACCCATACAGTCAGTGGTAGAAGGCGAACGCTTTGACTTACGAACAAAACGGATAAGTATGGATAAGTTTTGTCAGGCATGGCCCAAAGATGACATGTACCAAGTTTAGTGTGAATCGGACAAAATATGGGACAGCTGAAATGTTAATTTCACTGTTGACCAAATCCATTCCAGATGTTCTGATTCACTGATCACCACCCAAATTGAATCAGCTCTTACTTGCACCAATACAGACGTGGTTTGAAAATTGCATCTCAATCTGTGCAGTACTTTTCGAGTTATGTTGTAGACAGACAGACAGACGCAGGCGAAAAGATAACCTCCTTGGCAGAGGTAATTAATGTGTTTTGTTGTTACATTAATCCAATATTATTTACTGTATACTATAGTATGTGGCCTGGAACCAGAAAAGTCTGGCCACCCATTAGGTTAAGGAATCATAGATAGACAGAGAGAAAGAGAAAATGTTTAAGTGAAAGTTTGAGAGAGAGAGAGAGAGAGAGAGAGAGAGAGAGAGAGAGAGAGAGAGAGAGAGAGAGAAAGAGAGAATGTTTAAGTGAAAGTTTGAGAGAGAGAGAGAGAGAGAGAGAGAGAGAGAGAGAGAGAGAGAGAGATAGAAGGGGATAGAGATGCTTTATTTATCCACATGTAGATGAAGGTGTCCAGTAGCACGTCAAATATACTGTAGGAATACAGACACACAGTATACTAAACACAGACAAAGGAAGAGATCAGTTGTGTTCCATTACAGTAAAGATTGTTAAAGCAGTGTGTAAAAAATGCAGAAAAATGCAGTGATATCCACAGTGGATCTGGATTGATTTCCCTTTTGCAGAATTCACATGAAGAAAAAATTAACCATGGACATAATACTTGCATTATCCATTTTCAGACTGCTTAGCAAATTGAGAACCAAATCTGCTTCTGATTAGTAATAACATGTCACATAGAGGCGCTATGTGGTCACGTTTCTCAAGTTCTCTGGTTCCTCTGGTCTTTGGAGACAGGTTAAGCTTTCATTTTTCCATTTGATGTGGTCCTGTTAATGTGTGGGTGTAAGCATAAAGGCATGATCCAGGGGAAATAATAAATTAAATAAATGTATTAAATAAATTACGTGATGGTAAACACACACACACACACACACACACACACACACACACACACACACACACGACATGTGTGTCATGTGTGTCTACCTCACGTGGTACCTCTGGAATATACGTTGTACCCCTGGAATTTCTAGTTTAGTCTAGTACCCTGCATGTCATGAAACGACACTTCACAGTATTAACAATTTGAAAGAGCACACAGAAAAGTTAAATAGTGTAACGGAAGCCAGCTAGCTCGGCTAGCTATGTGGTAGTACGTGTAAATCCTCATCACCCAATTCTATGGGGGCTTCTAACACGCTGAGTGTGTGTCCATGTCTGTGTGTGTGTATCTGCAAGCAGGTTATTTACAACATATCCTTCCTTCCCACATTCCTCCATTCAATCCAATCACAATCATCACTGTGATGCCCTCACAGATATCCTATCTGATATTACTAGCAAAAAAGTGCAAATATTCAAATGGCGTGGGTCACAAATCTTTCCTTAGCACATGCCATGATCTCAATGTGTGTACCGTGCCAATGACTAAAATAGTCACACAAGGAGCACACAAGGAGCACCCAAGAGCAACGTAGGGAAGGAACTCACTTTGTGTGGTTATTTCAAGGAAGCCTTGTAACAACATTACAAGATAGTAAGGCCATAGAGGTTCTGAATCTAATAGTTCTGGCTGGACAAGCAGTCAGGCAAAACACTGATTTAACCACATCTTCATGTGACCCCACCCATGCTCCACCATTTTGTAAGTATACTGTACATAGACAAAATGTCTGCCATGATGACATGTCTCTCTCACTCTTTCTCTCTCTCTCCTCTCTCTCTCTCTTTGTGTGTGTGTGTGTGTGTGTGTGTGTGTGTGTGTGTGTGTGTGTGTGTGTGTGTGTGTGTGTGTGTGTTTGCATGTCTGTCTCGGTCTGTTATCATCCTGATGCCATCATAATTATCCTCTCTAACTCTCAAAACATCTTGTGTTCACTGAGGATTTCTTTCTGCATGATGTTATCGTTTCTGATTGTTTTTAAGGAAGTTGCATAGAGAAGGAAAGAGAGTGTGTATTTATTCTTTGGACTGACTGAGGATACTGTTATAAATCTCATTGTGGGCACATCTAAAGGTGTTTGATGTCAAATAATTAGGTCAGTGGTAGCTTGTTCACCTCAGATAGCGATTAGAACAAAAGCGCAATGGAGAAGTGTGAAAAATGAAACTGGCATATAACATACTGTATAGACAAAGAAGTATAAAGGAATATTCCACCTCTTTATGAAAATTGGTTATTCACTCCCTTACCTGGAGTTATATATGTGGGTGAAAGCATTTTGGTCTCAGTGCATGCATTTTCCCTGTCCAGCAGCCCCAATTTTAGCTTTATTTTAGCTGTAGCTTAGCATAGGCGCTGAAATGTAAAGTTGCCAGATAGCAACTCTTTGGCTACTTTACTTTCCAGTGCCTATGCTAAGCTAAAGGTAAAATTTTGGTTGCCAGAATAGGAAAGCACATGCACTGAGACCAAAATGCTTTCACCCACATATGTAACTGCAGGTAAGAGGGTGAATAACCAATTTTCATAAAGAGGTGGAATATTCCTTTAAAGGAATGTGTAAGAAATGTATTCCAAATAATCATTAAATGGCCCTGATATGTCACCCTTCATGAAGGACTCATGTTCTTTTTAAACACTGTAGTACAGCCAGAATATTTGCATTTGAAAAGCTAAGTTGTAGCCCACAAGTAGTGGGCACAAACAGTTAGCCTGGCAACGCCATCCTATGAACTTCCACTAAAGGATTTTAGCTCCGTACAGTAGTGTAGAGATGACGGCTCTCTAGCAAAAAATGACAGAATTTTTGGAAGGGACATGGGGACTAAATCTTTTCTAAAGGGTCCATAGAGTTCAAATCAATCATCAAAACATTGTTGCCAGAGGCCAGAGGATGGTCACAGAACCTCACATAACGACTGGACTAAAAGAAATGTGCTACCAAGTGAAGAGGATTTAAACCTTTCGGTCTTCAGACCTTCATCAGTGCAAAACCAAACAGCTTAGTCTACACTTCAACCTACCCATGTCATGGCTTTGATTGACAGCTTCGTCAGGCTGATTGACAGCTTTGTCGCCAAATCAACACTGGCTTATTCTTTGTGTTTGGTTTGCAATTTTAATATTTAATCTAAATACATAGCCTTGTCAATTCAAATGTCAATTCAGTTGTACTTATGCCAAATGACTATAAAATACATTGTCTGCAATGAACTCGGAACAAGAGCAGTGGGGGAAGGAGGCTCCCTTGTGTTATCATTTTTTTTATTTCAAGGAAGAGACCCAACTACCAGGGATCACACAGGAAATGTACAATCAGTAGTTATATGATAGGCAATAAATATGTTCACACAGTTTTGGCTAAATATCATGGTGAGTCTAGAATATTACATAATAGTCAGGCCATAAATGGTATATAAATAATCATAAATATCTATAGTTCTGGCTGGAAAGTGTACTCACACATAGTGCTGGTCAGAGGGATTTGACCAAACCCTGAACATTTTGTAAGTCTAATGCATAGACAAAAGGTCTCACATGATGTGGGAGACGTACGTGTGTGTGTGTGTGGGGGGGGGGCATCAACTATGCTGTATGCACCATATCACAATTATCTTCTACAATACATTAGTGTGATTACAAAATCTAGTTGGTTCGATCTCTCAAACCATCGCCATTTATTTTGTTGACAATGTCTGTTTGCATGGGGTTGCAAACACAACACACTGGACAGCATGTTTCTGCTAACTGCATGAAACTCAGTTTGAAATTTGGATTAGCAATTTTATTGCTCACCTAAACAAAAGCCATGCACTTCTGTGTTTTCTACCCTACCCTGTGTTTTCTTTCCTATAATTGCCGTCTTGATAATTACTTATCTCAACCTTTAGACCTTTAACAGCATCTGGATTGGACAGAGAGTAAAAAAATAATCAGGAGCAAAGGTTGAATCAAAAAAATCAAAAGTTGAGATCACCATCTTTATGACGTCTGTAGTCGTTTACTAATGTAGCCTAAACATCTACAATTTATACATTCAGCGATGGAGTGGGATCTCTTTTTGCCCCGAGAGTTTTCTGAGAAGCATTGCCATATGCCAAGCGCTTTTGTACATCGGTAACTGGACATTTTTTTTTAAATGCCTAAGACGTGACAGACACCAGTAACGTTTGAATTTAATTTCCCACAGCATGCATAAAGGTAAGGCTATGGTCGCCAGTTTGCCATGGGAAATACATAATGCATAATGACTTGAGACCCATATAATAATGACGCATAGTGTGGGATCTCCGTCAGGATATTGTCACTTTAGATTTTGATCTGACAACAAAATTAATAGAATTATCTAGGCTTAATATTGCTATCACGAACAATGGCAAGTTCAAATTTAATGATAGACAACAGATTAAGGCCATTGCTTTAAAATGTGATCATCTACCACGTTCAAACGTATCAAACATTTTGCTTGAATATAGGAGTACATCTTGTTCTCATTTTAAATAATGCTGTTACAAATACTGTTGAGAGCAAGCCTCCTCCTCCTCCTCCATCATCATCGGGTGCGTCCTGCCCTCCATCCTTGGTGAACTCCTTATCAGCCGCTGCCCCACCATCCCGAATCCGACACTCGCATATTTGCGCTAAAGTAGCACCTGGAAAGGTTTTGCCTTGGCTACTGTTTACTAACTATCATGTTTTCGATGATATCGAGGAACATTGTGTGTTTAAATGGTAAGTAAACTCTTTTAAAGTATTTCCTCATGTCAAACAGTTCGGTTAAGGAAGTAAGAGATGGACAAATGGAATGCACTATGAGCACATGGGGCCCAACATGGACACTAGGCCTAGCTATTTTAGAACTAGGAAGCGCACACGATGTAGGCTATACCTATTAGATTGGCAATAATAGTTCTTCACATTTTTACTAACTTGATATCGGCAAACTAGTAAAAACTATTGTCAAGATGTAGGCTATCTGTCTTATTCTTTGTAGTTCAGTTCAGTTTCGGTTTTTTTTTTTTTTTTGATGGACGCCGCTTTGTCAGATGGCAATTCACCATAGATGCATAAGGAAATAGAGCTAATTTGTTTTACTTCGATACACCAAAGCTACTTTTAAAAAAAAATGTAGCAACGAATTTCCATACAGTGGCAGAAGTTTACCGATTCAATATCAACTAATATCTAATACTGATATCTATCTGTCTGTCTATTAATGCAAGGAATGTTTGGCTGTGTATGTTCCACGCATAACTCTGCAACCATTCCTCCTGTTATAGTGCAGTTAGTAAGTTTGATGTTATTTGGACAGAAATGAGTAAAGATATGGTTAAATGAAGCTCAGTAGACTTCTGCCGCTCTAAATGCCTCTCACATAGGCCACTAATAAAGCCTTCTCGGTGCCGTAAACCCCACAGTGCAAAGGAACTAGGCTATAGGCTACAACCTTGATGCATTTATATACTGTAAGTTTGCCGAACTTTCAACAACATGCCAGGGCAGTCTTCATGTGAAGTGTGTTAAAATGTGCATTTTACTGTAAAAAAAAAAATGTGCATTTTACTGTTCTGGATACTTGTCGCCTATGACAGATAAGTCATATAGGTCCGAAACACGTCGGAAAGGTGTAGGCTATACGTTCTCTTATTGTCTTGATTTCACATTTCTCAAAAAAAAAAAAAAAAAAAAAAACACCTGTAAAGTGTAAAACAGCTGTTGACCTCTGTCAGTTACAATAAGTGATTAATCTGCATTCTTTCATGAATTCCAGAAAACAGAAAATAAGTGAACATACTTATAAAATCAATGCCCAACATGGCCTCCAAGATTATGTGCTTCAAATGTTGGTTACTTTCAGTAAAATACATTTCACTGCAAATTGTGAACTGTCATGATTATGTATGTGACAAATAAACCTGAACTTGAAATATAGGAAAATAGACTTTAAAGGTGTTTATTTTGGAGATCCATTCATTCCATAGAGAAGGCATCTCTGTGTGTGTGGTATGTGTATCTTTTTCAGGCATCCTGCTGACCGTTCTTGTATATCAATGCAACGCATTAGAGTGTAACTTCCTAGCTAACAATGGTGAGCCCACCTACCAGCTATTGCCTCCACCCGGCCCTCACTGTGAAACTCACTGGAGCACTGCAGACGTGAGCACTAATCTTACCTTACTATATTGTGTGTCTGACTGATGATATTTTGTCTTAAAGTATTTTAAAACAGCTTAAACATTTTGTGTTATTTAGGACCACATAATTGCCAGCGGACAAGACATGGATCAGAAGTTGGTGTCAAGAGTTGGTGTTGCCTGGATTTCCCTCAAGGTCTGTCTGGACCGCCCCAGAGTGTCCATGGACTGTGAGGACCAGAACCGTGGATTAGTGGTCAGTGACTTCACATTCCTTTGTGTGGTATTGTTTAGTTATGAATTCAGCCATAAATGTCTGGTAAATATCTCTTTTTCTTTCACCATAAACAACAGAGCTACAAGGCTGTATGCTCAGGTATGTAAATGACATGCATTCTAAAGAAATAATATTCTCTTTCAATATCATCCCAGAAGAAAGTGATGGCATTCAGTGCATTAAACATGTATATGTTATGTGTGCACAAAATAATAGGAGTGTGTGTAAGAGGTGGTGGAAGTAATGAGAGTGAAATGAAATTAGATGAAATTAGGCTAGTGAAGAACATTGTGAAGCTCTAACCAATTCACTGACCAAGTGACCATTCCATAGGAATCTGTTCTACAGCAGGCATTCCAACAAGGAGCACCCAAGAGCTACAGGGGCAAGGAACAACTCCCTCAAATCTCCCTTACCCAACTGCCAGGAGTCACGGTGAGGGAGCTGGGACAGGGGAGATGGGTTAGTGTATTCACCTTATGCAGCCCCGTCCCTTTTTGTCTTTTTTTCTTCTGCGTTTATCCTTCGATTGTCTTGGAACTTCCGTTAGCCACCTGCCTCCCATTCACACCAACGGAATTGTCATGAAATACCATGATCACAAAACTCCCTGTTGTAGCCGTGGAAACACCGTTTTTAGTGCTGAATACATCATTTTTTATCTGGCGACGAACTGTACTAACCTTATTGATTGATATAGTGAGCACAACTTCATAGTAAGATCACTTTCATCAGACCGTTAAAATTTCAAATATCACAACGCTAAGTCAATGCGTTGCCAGACCAGATGTTGAAAGACAATTGTCATGGCAGCGCCCATGTTTACCTGCGGAATAAGGTGAATATGGTAAGAGGGTGTGGTGATGCTGGTGTGCTGGGTTTGGTGATGGGGCTGGGGAGTGGTGGGTGGGCAGGATGATCAATGTATGCTGTCTGATGTGTGTGTGGTGTTTGTGGTGGGGCAGTCTGCTGTATGCATGTTCAAGGGACCCTCCTGATGAGTCAGTATGTTGTGTATGTGGGTCTATTGAGGGGGTGGTGATGTCAGTGATGATGTGTATGTGTGATGGGGAGCAGCGTGCTGTATGTGTGTGGGGGATGGGGTTGCCACGATCTAAAAAGAGGTACAATCTAAATGCAAGGCGAAATTACAAGAGACTTGGAAACCAGACTTGAGATTTAACTTGAGCCTTTACTAGAGACATAATCTCAGTAATGTCAGAATGCAGTACAGGCAGGCCTATGGTTGATAGGGGGTGGAGATATAGATGTCCACTGCCATTAGCTTCATCAGACAGTTTGTGAGGCAGGGTAATATCACTGAATATGATAGAATGTTATTCTAACAATTCATGTCATCATCCTGATCATGTGTACTTTCTTGTCCCTTAGTGCCATCCCACCATTGGTGGATAGCTGTGCTGGTCATCAGCCTCTCTTCTCTGGTTGTGATGGTGGTCTACGTCCTGTACAAGCGATTCAAAAAGAGAAACATCGCAGCCAGCCCACCCAGAAATCTGACTGTCTGAAAACCACAGCTCCGGTCAACATTGTAGTTGCATGTCAATTAAAACATTTTGCAACCATCATTTCATTTCCTTGCTAATATTTATGTTTTGATGTACATAGTTTGCAACCTACTGAAGATGTTGCGTTATTTATCTATTTCATTAATGATGTTCCATGATAGTCTGGATTCTGTAGGGAGGGTTTTAATCAAATAGAGGAGAATGTGAATACACATCCACCCACCAATGGCTTTGTTTAGAGGCACAGTCTTCACATCACATCACATCAACAACTGTATATAGTTATAGAAACTGCTCTCAGATTTCACATTCTATACCATACTGGAGTACTTGAGTAAGTGAGGGAGTGAGTACAGTATGTTGTATGCCTACATACAGGCCATTCGTGGCTTCCTCATGTTATAGCCAGTATGACAACATGAGCCTACCACCATCTTGTTATACAGTGAAGAGATTCAGAGAGAGAAAATGTCTCCCACTACTCTGACGTGGGATTGTGAGTTTCCTGCATCTGTGTGATCCTGCATCTGTGAGTTTCCTGCATGGTTTTTCAGTGCAATTTTACTTTTGTATTAAATCGTGGGCATCTCCCTTTGATCCACCCCAAAAATACACTGTAAAGACAGACAACAAATACTGAACTAAATGGGAGGTTTCAACAATATGTGACTGTTTTGGATGAACTGAGCAACACAATCATGTGAAGGACCAAATAACCATCCGATGCTGAATAGCAGTTCCAGCAAAAGTAAAAAGTAAAAAATGTTCTGAGGGATGTCAGGAAGGTTTGGTGTAGCCTGTGGGTAAAAAGACCACAAGTTTATGGAAAAACTGCTTAAACAAATTGGAAGGCGTTAAGGGGAAAACATTTATCCACCTGTTGCATCACTAGTCATAGTCATGTTTATTTATATAGCACAATTTAAAACAACCAAAGGTTGACCAAAGTGCTCAAAAGAAAGAGAAAAGAAAGCTAAAATAATATGTACAGCCTAAATTAATTCCATACTTCATTTAAAAGCCATTAATAGCATATGATCCCTTAACTTTGCTTTAAAAGCACCAATAGTTGGTGTGGATCTAATGTGGAAAGGCAGATTGTTCCACAACTTGGGCCCAGCCACTGAAAAAGCACGGTCACCTACTATATGTCATCCACAATTTTATTTGGAAATGGTAGGCCTACCAAAACAAATTCTATGATACAAAGGATCCCACCACAGTGGCCAAAAGTAGACTAGTGTAGAAACCAGACAGAGCAGAGAATTAAAGCAATTAAAGTGAATTTAGAGCCTGGAATATTCAATATTTTAAAAATAAATCAGTTGAGAGTATTGAGAGTAAGGGTACGGAATTATTTTTTAAGAATCCAATGTGTAATTACTGTACACACGCACACACTCACACAGACCACACTCTGGCTTTAAAACACCTTTACCTCAGCCAACACCGTTGTGCCAAGGGTGCCTTCTAACACACACACACACACACGTGACACATACACACGTGTTAGCAGTTAATGAAGAACCTACTCATTTATAAAGCAATTTCCCTATTTCAACAAAGCGTGTAGTGGGAATCTTGGGCTTGTGTCTTTTAGGTTTATACTCAGCATTCCTGTGTGATATCATGTGTTTATGGTCATTAATAGTGATACAGAAAGCAGTCATTAAGATCTGTGACATACAGGGTTGGACCTCCTTAGCCTATACACATGAAGTCCTCTGGTCTTCAGGTTTTATGATTATATAAATAAGAATACATTTCTGTCACCTTCACTGCAGTCAAAATTACCAGAACCAGAAATGCAGTAATTTATGTTTGGTGGTAGGCTATGGCTCTGCTCTGGGGAACTTCCTGCCCATTTATTTACATAAAGCCAGAGGCAGGGAGAGCAACACTACCCATCACAAGCAACAGTGGACTCCTTCCCTTATCCGCCTTCCCTTGGTGTCAGGTGTCAGGAAGACTCTTCCCAGATATATAGCCTCGTATAATCTACAGTCTGTCTTTAACAACGCATCAAGGTAAGTCTTCATTTAAAGGTTGTAAAACATGTAGTAAGCTTAGCGTATAGCTATAATCTAGCCTATGGGGACTTGTATTAGTTAGGCCGAAATACATGTGTCAGTGCAGTAGCGGTCTCTGATGCCGGTTATTACAGAAGCCTAATAGCAGTACAAATTACTTTGATAGAAAACTTATTTCATTCGATAAAACAATTATACAGATACAGCCTTGTAAATGGCAGACCAAGACGCAATATTTTCACCGACGTAAAAGAAGCTTTTGAGCATCCCGGCAGTAATCCTTTTTTGCAATAAACTGGACGTTTGCTGTGAGAACGACGAAACATACTTTAAGGAAATTAGGCTACAGAAGGAATGGAAGTAGTGCCTTTCTCATTTTACACATTGCTGCCAATAGATCATAAAATACAAACCATATAATTATAGCCTAATTATGTGATGAAATCGATTTTTTCGATTTTCATTTCAGAACATGAAAAATGTGGCCTATTGTTACTGCTAGGCCTATTGAAATACTTTTATACTCTTAAACTAGGCTACTTTAAATTCTTATCAAAGCAAAACGCCAACAACCTACACTTAACAACAGTTAATTTTCTTATCAAAATAACCCTTTGTTAACAAAATACTAATTCGACATTGCTAAATGCAGCAAACCTATCTAAAACAAATAATTTGGCTGAATCAAGCCGTTAAACCGTAACTGTGTGCTTTCTAGAATTCGGCCGTGACAATACAAGGGAAATCCCCCTGCAGGAAGCCGAATGGGACCCTCTGAGGTTTATAGACTATTGGACAGGTGAATAAATGCTACCTTTGCAAAAAAAAAAAAAAAAACGGCACAGAAAAATTTTCATTATGCAACTTCATGAAATATATTTGTACTTCAGAGCAATGGTGCTCTTAAGAGGTCATGTTAACAACTTGCCCTGAACCAGAACTTGCTTTCTGGATGGACAATGTGGACACATGGTCAGGTATAAAATTACTTGCAAATGAAAGAATAATAGGAAAATCACCTCAAAGAATTGGTTACACCTTCCTCTAAACTTGTAATTGTATTGTTTCCCACAGCGAACTCTGTTTGGGCTTAGGCTTACTTTATGATAGGCCTATAAATACCATTTTAATTTTGATAACTCCTATAGTGAAATACAGCATCAAAGGTAGGCTATCCAGTGGTAATAAACCTTACTGCAGAACTGCGCTGCATAAAGGAAACGGCAAGACTGTTTAGTCATTAATGGCAATTGAGTTGTTTTCTTACATATCAGACAAATGAAATCAACCCTGAACGACGGTCACGGCACCTATAGGCCTACTTTGTCTACACGCTTGCCATTTTTTCCACGCACATGCTCGCGCAGCCTAATCGACTGTCTTGAATGCCCTTCCCAATGAGAGGAAGACTATTGTTCTCTCGCCACCTTGTATTGACGGACAGCCAACGGGTAAAGTCTAATGCGTTGGAGAATACATTCTTTCTTATTGAAATTCCATCTCAAATATTATTTTAGCCCGAATAAATGTCTTGAAATGTCGGCAAACTTGTTAAAGGGAGACAAATAATTTCACTGCTACGGTTAGCCTATATAGGCCATGAGCCCGGACCCAAAAATTGACCTCTCGCAATCGAACGGGTGGGCAATTTCTAATCTGTTTTTTTGACTTCTTGGACATCTCAGGTAAACAGTTTGGCATGATAACCATTGCAAACAGGTAGCTTTTTGGTAGTTATCATGCGTTGAAATGGTGGACCAGTTAAATGGAAATGTGAAAATTCGGTTTTGTGGTTCTTTCTTATTATGCAGTTTGTTGACCACACAGGGTGCTTAAATTACCTCAGGGATGCTTTCCCTTCAACCAAGACCCTACAGGGGTTGTTAGACTACACTAATAGGCCTAATAGAATCACCTCAGCAATATGTGAATGACAAAATGTGAAAAAAATGATAACATATGAAATCCGTTTTTTTTTTTTTTTTTTAATTATTCTTTAAACTTTTCCTGCAACATCAAAACAACACCAAAAAACATCATGAACAAATACATAATAACATGTGATAACTATATACATTAACATGGCATGATAACCATTGCAAACAGGTAGTGAAAGTTAGTGAAAGATCATGTGTTGAAATGGTGGACCAGTAAAATGGAAATGTGAAAACTCGGTATTGTGGTTCTTATTATGCAGTTTGTTGACCACACAGTGCTTAAATTAACTCAGGGATGCTTCCCCTTCAATTAAGATCCCACAAGGGTTGTCAGACCACACTAATAGACCTAATAGAATCGCCTAAGCAATTTGTGATTGACAAAATGTGACAAAGGAAGGAACAACATGAACAAACACCATGAACAAATAAACATTAACAACATTAAAAGGAACTACAGAGCTAACACCATGAGATAGCATAAGTTCTTCAAATTGTGTCCTTACAGTTGCCATTGGCACTACATCACAGCGAGGGAGAAGTTCTGTCCTGATACACAAAAACATTTTACATTTATATTTATGCATTTAGCAGACGTTTTATCCAAAGCGACTTATGGATAACAATCAAACTGCAACACAATACAAGTAAGTGCCTACTAGGAGTGCCATTTGCTAATAGGAGAGCAAGTGCAAGAGTTTAGAAGTGCTTGGTCAGTGTATTCCAAGTAATTTAAGGAACTAGGACAAGAGATACTCTTGAAAGAGCTGGGTCTTCAAAAGTCTCTTGAGAGTAGAAAAAGTGCCTGTTGTTCTGATAGTCTTGGGAAGATTATTCCACCAGTTTGGAACGATGCATGAGAAGAGCCTAGATTGACCTGTGCAGGGTGTTGGTTGTTCTAAGCAGGGATCCTTGGTTGAGCGCAGCGATTGGAGGTTAGCATATGGTTTGATGATGGCTTTCAGGTAGACTGGAGCAGTTCCATCCAGTACTCTGTAAGCCAAGATTAGTGACTTGAATTTGATGCGAGCAGCCAGGGACAGCCAGTGGAGCTCCCTGAACAGTGGAGACACATGTGATCTCTTTGGCTGGTTGAAGACCAGGCGTGCAGTAGCCTTCTGGATCATCAGTAGTGGTTTTACCGCACAGGCTGGTAGACCTGTTAGAAGAGTGCTGCAATAGAGAGGTAGAGAGTAGAGAGTGGTTATAGAGAGATAACCAGCGTCTGAACCAGGACCTGTGTTGCATGTTGAGTAAGGTACGGCCTGAGTTTCTAATGTTGAATAGAGAGAAACGGCACGACCTAGCAACAGCCGCAACATGATCCGTGAAGGTCAGCTGGTCATCCATTATTACGCCTAGGTTTCTTGCAGCCTTGGTAGGAGCAACAGATAGGGAGTCTATCTTAATGCTGATGTTGTGGTGTAGGGTTTGCCTGGCTGGGATGATGAGCAGTTCCGTTTTTGAGAGGTTCAGTTGAAGGTGGTTGTCTTTCATCCATGCAGATATGTCAGAGAGACAGTCAGAGATCCGTGTTGTCACTGTAGAATCGCCAGGAGGAAAAGATAGATAAAGTTGGGTGTCATCTGCATAGCAGTGGTAGGAAAAACCATGCGAGTGGATGACTGGACCCAGTGTTGTTGTGTACAAAGCAAAGAGGAGGGGCCCCAGTACTGAGCCTTGGGGTACTCCTGTGGTAAGGTAGTGCTTTGCTGAGGTTTTGCCAAGCCATGACACATTTAATGATCGTCCAGTGAGGTAGGATCCGAACCAGGAGTGTGCTTTGCCGCCAACGCCCATGCTTCTGAGTTTATCTAGAAGAATTCTATGGTTGACTGTATCAAACGCTGCTGATAGGTCAAGTAGAATGAGAACTGATGATTGTCCTGCTGCTTTGGCTTCTTTAAGAGCTTCTGTTACTGAGAGGAGTGCCGTTTCCGTAGAGTGTCCACTTCTGAAGCCAGATTGTTTGCAATCCAGGAGGTTATGCTGAGTCAGAAAATCCATGACTTGTTTGAAGAACGTTCTTTCAATGGTTTTAGATAGGAAAGGAAGTAGAGAGACAGGTCAATAGTGCTCCACTTGCGTGGGAGAGAGAGATGGTTTTTTGAGCAGTGGTCTTACTTGAGCTTGTTTGAAGGTGGTGGGAAATGTCCCTGAAGTTAGAGAAGCGTTGATAACATGAGTGGTTGCCTCGACAATTGTAGGAGTAATGTCCTGTAGAAGAGTAGTTTGACTGGGGTCCAACTGGCAGGATGTCGGACGACTGCCTGTGAGAAGCTTAGTCACATCACTTTCTGATAGAGAAGCAAATGAAGTAAATGAAGCCGGAGGAAGCCTTTGTGTAGTCATCTGTATGGGTGGGTCCGAGAATCTGCTGCTGATTGCTGCTACTTTGTCAGTGAAGAATTCAGCAAAGGTGTCAGCTGTGAGGTTGGTTGCAGGAGGCGGTGGTGGAGGGTTCAGTAGAGATTTGAACGTGGAGAACAGTTTCTTGGTGTCCGTAGCATTGATGATCTTGTCCTGGTAGAATTCCTTTTTTGCAGAAGTGATGATGGATGAGAAGGATGCTAACAATGTTTGGAATTGTGTTAGATCTGAAGGGTCCTTTGTCTTGCGCCATTTCCTCTCTGAGGCTCTGAGGTTAGTGCGCATCGAACGAAGAGAGTCAGTTAGCCATGCGTGAGACTGAGTGGATCGAGCTGGTCTGATGGTCAGAGGACACAGGCGATCCAAGCAGGAGCTCATAGTAGTGACATATTTTATTCAGTCAGCAACAAAGCACAATTCCCATGGGGCAAAGGTAACTGGGGAACAACAGCGACTGTGTGAATTTCCCAGTGAATTTCCCAACTGCAGCGAATTTCCTAAGGGCAAAGCTAGCTGGGCGATTAGATTGATAGGTTAAAAAAAAATCTGTTATCCTTATGGTTTGCTTATTATTATTATTGTTGTGATTTTGTGTATTGCTAGTTTGTTTTCCTCTTGAGTTTGATTTGAATTAATAACAGATAATCCTAATAATTATAAGTAATCAACAAAGCAAAATTCGCTTGGGGACAAGCTAACTGGGTCACCAGAATGAATAAAAATGATGGGAAATGTATTATAATTGTTAGTTTTTATAATTTAAGCCAGCAAACAAAGAAAAAATAGCTTGGGATGATGCAAACTGGATGACTACAGCGAATTATCGAACGCCATAGCTAACTGGGCAATCAGATTGAATTTCAGAAGTTATGTCAGTTATCCTCATGTTAATGAGCTATGGCATGGTTCAGTGAAAAACAAATGGAGTGTTATTTTCTTCAAATTTCACAGACAAGCCAGAGTTGTTCTGTGATTAGGTAAATCAAACATACAAAGTCAATATCTGTGGCCTGTATGATTCACAAAAGAGCTGTGGCAATTAATGTTAAATTCGTTTTCCCTCCTTGCTCACTCTGCACCAGTAGTTTGTGTCAATTCCTCTTGGTGCATAACAATTTATATGCAGGGCCTTGTAAAAAACTGTAACAGAGATATTAATCACCAGTAGAAGTACCCTAATTGCTATATGCACAACATCTAAGAATTGCCACTATTTCCGAGTGGAATGAATATGGTTCAAATAAGAAATGCATGATAAATATGATAAAGCTACTGTTCTGCAAAGGTTATCATACCAATTCATAAACTGGACATATATAGCAATAAAAAAATACCAACAAGACTTTGCCCACCCTTTCGATTGCGATCGGTGGTATGGCTCATGGACTAATATATTATGTGCATGTTAACAAAATAACTGAACGACCTACATTTTTTTTTCAAAAGCAAAGCCTACAATTGTGACCACAGCATCGCTGTTAAGACCTCTGGCTCATATGCCCCAGCCCTGATAATCAACTTCATAATACCAATTCATGCAGCGTATCAAGCAAATCGGCTATTTGGATTTCAAACAGAAAGAGAAGACAAGCCGTTACATTGCTGACGTGACATCATAGATGTATTTCAGCCAGATAGAGTAGATGACTAAAATGCTGCTTCCAACAGGGAGGCTCCGAAAATATTTTATCTGTCTGTCAAACTTCAAACTTTGAAATGACAGATGGGGTGGAACCAGACTAACGCGTCCCATTCAGCAACAGTACACTCACTTTCAAAATGCTGCTGTAATTATTAATGCTAATTAATCCTTCGAACGCGGCATAGGGTGACCACATCCATGTCATCAAAAAGGAGGATACTATGCGCGGGGGTGTGGGATTTAGGTTCATGTCCAAGGCCATTAACAGGCATATGTCGTGATGGTGGCCACGCCGACCATGATTTTATTAATTAATAACTTCGTGGCAAGCTAAAGTTGTAGTTGGACACATTGCATTAACTTTAGAGATTTAATTGGAGTAGCTCAATATCCCTTAAGAACATTATGAGCAAATTATGACAGCCCCGCCCAAAAATGACCGTCGACGATGTCTGCTCTTGTCTTTATTTTCAGTTCAGTAGAAAGACTGATGGTTGGGCTGTTCTAATTTTATTAAATAACATATTCACGTTCTTCTTAATAACGTCCTGTCAGGAAGAATGCATAGGCCTACTCCTCATGTCCCTGTACTACAAGGCAAGATGTATGTGTGCCTTGATCAACTTTAAAATTATTTGTAGGCATTTGCATGGCTTGCGAGGAGTGGCACAGAGGTGTTGTCGTGCTATATGTGTGAGAGACTACACGTAGGCACAAAACTCCTCTCTCATCCACAACGCAGGAAGGAAGGAACACAAGAGGATGGTAGCCTGGCTAATGACAAATTAAAATCACAAGTGATATTTAGTCTGGGGACCTACCTATTGCATTTCTCGTAGCGGAAGCATCGTTTACAATTGTCCATAGCTGTTTATTGGGCGCTAGGAATGCCTATCATAGCGTCTGTACATACCTCGGAGCCAATACCAGAGCCACCATGTGACGTAAAATGCAATCGAGAGCCGTACATATCCCTTTTTGTTCTGCGATTGGATACCGAAAGCAGGCGAGAAAAACGGCCATGGTCACCATGCTGCTCTGTAGAGTGATATGAAGGATGGATGAATCAAGGAGAGTGCTAGGAGATCCTTGAATGGAAACATGACAACTGCAGACAAAATTCTGTATTGATAAACTGTCTTGAATCCTTGAATGATACATCATGTGCTACATTAATTTCTGTTGTTTTCTGTGTATTTGCAGCATGTCGGAGGTTACTTGTGAGGGATCTAATGGTACGGTTAGGTGCACAGTGGGCAATGTACCAGAGACCCATCTCAGAGACCCTGACTGTGAGCAGGACTGGTCTATAATTAAGGTAAGAAAGGGAGAAAAGAGAGAAATTAAGAGGTTCAGTTTGGATATACAGAAAATCCTGAATAGCAACTTATGCACAGCAATGACTGTAAAATGTTGCTGTGGACCAAAAACTTGTACTTATCACTGTTCCAAACCATTCCTCTCAGTAAAGGCATGTCACTCTTTGGTGTGGAGCACGTCTGCAATTGGATTAGTCTAATGAATGGATGAATGAATGCAGGGGCGCCGCTAGGGGGGGAAAGTTAGGATGATTCTAAAGGCCCAGCACAGACAGGGGGGCCCAGAGAAAATTTTAATATTAAAATCCATATTTGAGGGGCCCAAAAATTATTTTGTCATAGAATGAATGAATGAATGAATGAATGAATGAATGAGGTAGAATGTGGCTAGAAGACATAAGATCATTAATGCCAAACTCACCATAAACACACACACTCACATTCACTGCCATACACACAGTTCTTCTTATCCTTTCTTAAAAATTATACATCTTTTTTTTCAGAGAAACGCATCACAAGTCATTGCGATGTTCCCAGAAGAAGAAGTGACTGAGCCGGCCATTTCTGTTTCATATGATGGCTTGGTTCTGAATTCTCCAGGGAATCTAAAATGGAAGATGGCTTGCCCTAATGTGAGTTCTAACTACTGCCCTCAGTGATGTTATGCTTTCACCACAGAACTCACTAATTTAGTCCCCTCTCTCAAGATTATAGCTTGTATGGTGAACACTTTGGTTGAGCAAGGGTTGTGGTTCAAACTTGCTTTATTGATACAATTTTGCTGTTTAATTTCAGGGGTCCTTCTCTGCATCGTATGATGCTGCTATAGAATTTCCCACATTACCTGGTGGAAGCTCGCCACAGAATAACACCCATCAGTCAGGCATCTGGTACGTTTTGATGATGGTAATTTCTCATCACATAGAGATAAATTTAAATTGATACATTTAGTTCATTTAAATTAATAAAATTAAATGAGTTTGTCCAGTTTGTCAGTTATTCTGTTTTCATGCAAGGAATGAGAAACCTTTGCAGCAATATGAAGGAGATTTAAAGAACCAGTATGCACAAAATTATTGTAATGATGTTTTAAAAATGCCCTTCATATAAGGGTTGAGGAAAAACCTAAAATTAGATTAAAATATTACCTTCACTGACAACAATGCTAGAGCCTCTAAATCCGATATGCTAAAATAGGCCTTTGCAGCCCACAAGGCCTGTTATCATTTTGGGTTTTTATTTTCGGAATTGTTAAACAATGTAGTTAACGCTTTGCTACGTACAATGATCTGGGATTCTGGGTATTGAGAAATGATTGTTTGCTAGAGATTGGATCAGCTCCTTTACCGATACCATCCTTACTGCATTCTTGTGCTTCTTTCTCAAAGTTTGCTGATTGGCTAGGATGGGATATATCCTGAGCGAACGAGGCAAATGGTCAGAATCCCAGACGGAGTGTGTCAGACTGCTATCTCTGTAAAGGGGGCCAAACTTTGGAACTCCTTATCAACTGAATTAAAACTAGAGACTGTTAGAAGAATGTTTTAGTAAAAGACTTAGGGATTAAATCTAAACAACAGTGCCTACATTAATTGTCTAATTTTTTTAGTTTATGTGTTTTTTTTTGTTTTTTGTTTTGTTTTGTTTTTCTTTGAAAAGATGCCTACAGACTAGTGTTGTCAATTAGCACATGTGCTAAAACACTTAAACAATGCGTCTGATCTTTTCCAATGTAATTGCTGAGTCCATATCAAATAAAGCAAACTATACTATACTATACTGAAGGGAGACAGTGCTGTCTCAACAGGACAGGCAAACCAGGCAATTGCCTGGGGCCCCAGGCTGAAATGGGTCCCCAAGATTGACTGTTTAATCATTTCAGTAGTTTAGTTGGTGGCGATTTTTAGACAACTGTAAATTCAACACTTATTAATGAAAGTTGCTTTATTATATCAATGTGGTTCATGTAGGTGTTCATGGGAGGTGAAGGGCCCCCATGCCCTGTGCTTGGGGCCCCTGAAGTACCTTGAAACGGCCCTGAAGGGAGATGAGAATCGAGCAGAATTGTTCAGGAAGACAATGGCCAGACTACAGTCATGAACTAATTTGCAAACTCTTCTAGCCAACACAACCCTTTGCCCACATAGGCTGTTTGGAATACGTCATGTTGTTACATGCTCTCTAGACTCTTCTGAATAGCGTGCCTGGACCAGAACTAGCTGTTTTAGAATGGTCAATATAATTAATAAAAACTGATGTTCCTAACTAGCAAAACTTTTGAACTTCCAATTATTTTTCGGTGGTTTTAATTGTTAAACCACTCCTGCAAAGCCCTTTAATAATGTAGCACATGCTGACCTAATCAGTCTTATCTTTTATGCCCTGCTTGTTTTTATTTTCCAGATACTGCCATGTATGTCTGTTTTCCTCTGGGAATAGTTATTATTATTCTGGTTCTGGCTGCTCTCCTCTGCTACCAATATTTGACCAAGTAAGTTTTTTGTAATCCAGCTGTGTGTATTGTCAGTGTATATTATGTGCATTATTTTCTATCTGTGTTAACAAAAAAGTGCAATTAATTTTTTTGAGTTTGACCCCGTTGTGTTTTACATTTTAGAAGAAGACAAGGAGATGGCAAAAGTGGAGAGGTGAGTCTCATTGTAGATTCTCAAATAGGCGAAACTAAATTTGCCGGCTTAATGACGACAGTCCTGTTATCTTAAAAGAAAACTCAACTCATGGTGGCTCTACTTCCTCCCTCCAGACTGAAAGCAGGGTGGCTGGATCCTTTGAGTTAACAGATGTGAAAATAGGGAATTAAAAAAACAAACAAAAAGGCAAGTCCATATCTTGGTTCATCCTCAATTTACAGGCTTAAAGAAAACGTTTTTTAATCACTTTTATCCCATTTTCAACACCAGTCAGACAGCCAAGACAAGATCAATCATCAAAATGTTGGTGCCGATTGTTCAATTTCATCCTAGCCACCCCATGAAAAGGGGTTAAAAGCGAGGACAAAAAGATAGGAGCCCTTTAAATGTGTAGTCACACAATAATGACTAAGCCTGTGTTCTTTCTCACAGAGAAGACGACTCTCCAGGAGCACCAGCATCAGTCCATGTCAACTCCACTCGTCCACCCAGCCTGACAAGCCAGGCTATAACATGTGCAGTCTGACTATGGTCAATAGACCCTTGGGTACAACGGCTACAACCAATCAGAGCAATGAACAAGCTGATTCAAACAACGCTAAGCCTGCCCTATGACTGCCTGTCCACATAGAGCATTGTGATTGGCTAACCACAATGTGTCAATACAACCTGACTGATAGCTACTGCAGATGTACTCTAGAGTTCTAAGCTAAGTGCCTCCCAGTTCATGCTATAGATTTCATTGTTACATCTTGGAGTTTGTTTGCTTCCCTATATTAAGCTATGCTTAATAAAGAAAATTCACATATCACCCTAATACTGGTTTTGACTTGGCTTTTTGCTTATGTATAATGGAGGGAATTAAGGGATTTTTGATGCCCAAATATCAAATCTTTACATTTCGAAATTCTATATTTCCGTGAATTATTAAAGGTGGGGTATGTGATCAGAAAAAAGGGTTTTGAGGACACTAGACATTTGAAAAACAATTCCGAGGTCCAATCTCCTGTCTTCAGATTTCCTGTGAAGCCACACCAGAGTATGGGAACGAATGGGGAGGGGCAGTTGGGTTTGACAGGCTTATCACCATCCAATCATTTTTGCTGGTTCCTTAAAATGATTGGATATTGTTTTTCCTGTCTTGCTCGTTCTACAGGTGACTAACATATTTTATTTTTTGCGTTGGAGGATTTAATTAATTCTTTGCAATCTAGTTGTGAATGTCATTTTAAGCAATATACAGTAGTAAAACGTATTCCAGGAAAGCATCACATACCCCACCTAATATTCTGGGGTGTCTTGAGTCTTGTTGCCACATTCAGTTAGCATTAGCTGCTGTTTCGCTATCTCAGTCTGTATTGCACGAAATTCAATCATTGTGGTGACAATCAATAGTGCTTAGCACTTGTTACCTCCAGACTCGACTACTGCAATGCTCTGTTCTCAGGGTGCAGTAACACCTGCATTAAAAGTCTACAGCTAATCCAAAATGCAGCAGCTAGAACACTCACTAGAACTAAGAAATATGAACATATTTCTCCCATTCTAGCATCTCTACACTGGCTTCCTGTCAAAAGTCGAATTGACTTCAAAATCCTTCTCATGACGTATAAGGCACTTAATGGCTTAGCTCCTGCATATATTACAGATTTACTTGTTCCATACCATCCAGCAAGACCTCTGAGATCTCAAAATGCTGGCCTCCTTGAAAAAGTGACCATATCTAAAACTACAATTGGGGGAAGAGCTTTTGCCTATCGAGCACCTCTTCTATGGAATTCTATTCCTCCCTACATTCGCGAAGCGAACACTCTCAATACCTTTAAGTCTAGACTTAAAACCTTCCTTTTTGACATTTCCTATAATTAGGAGTGGGCCATGGCATATCACCACTCCTCTTGGGCTTTCTTGGGAGGGCTACCTCTGCTGTTTTTCCAAGGCGGCCACTGACCACCCCCTTCTGGGTTGGTGAGATGCCATGTACCATACCTTAGTTATGCTGCGATAGCCTAGTGCTGCCACCTTCTGCACACTTGCCATCCTGTACAACCCTCTTTCTCCTCTCTCTCTCTCTCCCTCTCCTCACTCTAGCTAGATTATATGACACATATCATGAAGTGATATCCTCCTAGATTGGCCTAATCCTCTTGTTTCTGTTTCTCTTTGTTTCTCTTGCCTCCTCTGCCCCGACGCACTGGCTGAGTGATGAACCTCCCGTACCTCCCTGCCACCAACCCTACCCCACTACGGATGCTGACCAACCTCCCCGGAGCCACACACCATGACCATCCCCCTTTTCTCTGAGGCCCGTGATGGAACTGGCCTGATGGCCCCCTGATGACCACTACTTAGATGGCGACCAACACCCAATGAACTCTGATCCCACTCCAAATACCGACTAATCCCACACTCCAACTACTGACTCCATCCCTTGGCCCTGACTGTCGCACAAACTATGTGTATATCATCTCTGACTACATTCAGTACTCATACTGTTTTGTGTTAACCATGGTCAATCTATGCATCAGACTTTACGGATACTTTATTAGGCCCCAGGCAGGTAGGCTGAGTCCATGAGGCGTGGATCTGCCCAAGGTTTCTTCCTACATAACAAACTATTTACAAAGCGAGGGAGTTTTTCCTTGCCCCTGATTCTCATGGATGCTTCCCGTACTGTCTGTAAAGCGCCGCGAGACAATGTACTGTATTTGTGCGCTCTACAAATAAAATTGAATTGAATTGAATTGAA
>JAODXP020004532.1:27500-40643 GCA_027497455.2 Sardinella longiceps | reverse complement strand
CACTTGGTGGTTTGGGGGAATAACTTTGGAGGATAAGTTGACAACTGTACCAGCTGAACTGACAAAATGACACTACTATATGCAGGTCTTAAGTAGCCACATCAAACGAGGTCCTGTGTACTGTAGTGCCACCTGTCGACCGGAAAAAAAAACTGGCAGTCATATTATGTACTGCTAGGCTGTACATCTAGTTTAATTATACGTAAACTATACTTTTTTATTATTAAGCTAAGGCATATCCCTTTTTACTATCTAACCCATATTTAGGTCATTATATTATTTTGTCTAACATGATGATTTTTTTTTTCATGTCACTGTCCATTCTAAGGACACGCACCAAAATGTGTGTAGTGTACAGTTCTTGGCTTACTCTGTGAAAACTGCCAACCAAGCAATCCTAATTTCCCCAGGGACTAAAAGCTACAACATGTTTAGTAGTGGGCCTGTATCATAGGTTCTCAAAGTGCTGCCCGGAGGCCAATATAGCGGCCTGTGAAAACATCTTATAATATTTTTTAAAACTGTTAACTATACATTGCTTTGAAAGAATGAATCTGTGTTTAGTGGTATCCAGGAGTTTATTTATTGCTATAATTGTAAACTGTAGTGATGCAGCATGGTCACTGATAAAAAAATAACAATTTTCTACCTTTTTCCCCCACCGCCCCTTTGGCGGCCCTCAGTTCAGCGTTGGGTCCTTAAACTGGCCCTCACATATCAAAACTTTGAGAATCCCTGGTCTACATACTCACTGAATTATGCGTGACCTGGTGTTTTGATGTCCAGTTTTATTACATGTTTTTAGGAGTTATGAGAAGAGATTTATGAGAAGTTATCAGAAGTTATTACATTATCAGTATATTATTACTGTAGTACATTATTACATTATCGATATCCACAGACCCACAGCCACCCTAGAGTAGACTTGGGCCAGAAACAAAATATAAGTGCATTGCAAAATCATTGATTAAGTAACCGACAAAAATAGCATATATTTTTGTCAAGAAAAACAAACAAACAAAAGAATTTGCACTTCTACATGATTTAATTGAAACTCTGAGCAAGCCTTATCACTTGGTACTCAGCAACCAAATGTGCAGACTTATCACTTAGTACTCAGCAACCAAATGTGCAGACTTAGTGATATCTACCAGGCAATCTCACCATCTTGTGGTCAATTGTGAGACATCAGTGCCATGGTCTCAGTGCCTGAGACGATCTGAAGGCCTTCTTAGTATTCTATTACCCCTGTCCTCTGTATTTACAATTGATCCAAAAAGGCCCATCATTACCCTCTGCTCAAGATAAATAATCTAACGTCTCCTCTTTGAATTAATTTCCTGCTATCGATGTCCTGGGGCTTTTGCTCTGGAGTTCAGTGTTAAATTGAGAATTGATTCCCTTTAGACTCATCCATTATGGTCCCCACCCTCTTTAAAATACCATAAAATGAGGCAAACATTTAATTAAACCTTGGACTAATATTCAGCTTGCTGTCACAATCCTTCTCAGCCGTTTGTCCCTGGGAATGTCCAGAAGGTGGCACACACACTCAACTTGAAAGACAAAAAAGATATCGAGTGGAATTCCTTGGCCTCGTTTGCATGCTTGCTGTGGTTGCAGTCGTAAATGACAAACCAGCTGTGTGAAGATTAAGATCTTATCTTTCAAATTTATTTAGAGGGTGAGGCTGCGGGGGAACTAGAGCAATGAGGAAAATTCACTCATGAATAATGTTATCAGTGCTTCATCTTCTTCGCAATTTGCCTTTTTTCCACCCGCACAGTTAGGATACAGGTTCACATGGCATACATTTTACAGTATTGCACAAATCTCCATGTATTCTCTCTCTCTCTCTCTCTCTCTCTCTCTCTCTCTCTCTCTCTCTCTCTCTCTCTCTCTCCCCCTCTCCATGAGTGGAAAGTCTTGGTTACTGTATTTAGCTCAAAGCAGTTCTATACCCAAGTGTTCTCTAACAACAACTCTATCTACGGACTGCATTTTCATCACGTTAAAAAAAAAAAAAAATTGGAAGAATATTTTAGGAGTTGGCAAGAGGTGTGTCTCAAAGATGGTTTTATGGTCAAAATAGAATAGAAAACTGTATAACCTCACTAATTGGACAAAGTTATAAGCTTATGATAATATTCTTTTTATGTTCTTAGTCACTATCAAATATCAGACAGATGTAAAGATTTGTAAATCAAAGACAAATGTTTAATCCAAGAATTACCCAAGGCCCTTTGCAACCCTGTTTTCTTTGTCAGAAAGCCTTTGAGGACCATTGCACAGTGTTGCAGTGCTGCATTACACATCAAAGACGTTTTGATGACAGTGTGAATTGTTTTGACTGGCCGGGCATTGATGCTTTTTCTGAAGTACACGAGGATCTTGAGGTCTTGGACCTAATGCTTCCAGGTCTAACCAGCAGGGGGGTTCAAGAGTCACATTTGATGTGCATGGAAAGATGTTGGAGAAGCGAGAGCAGGGATATGGCCTCTCAGATACTGGATGGAGAATAAAGTCTGCTGTTGAAGGAAGCTGGAGATGGTTGAGGTCAGTGGGCTGACTGCTGGCTGGGAGCTGGATTCAACTTCCACTCATCATTACAGAGATTAGACTCAGTGCAGATCAGTAGCCTACCAAAGACACTGGATACAGAAAGGCTTTTTTGGGGGCTGACCATATCACCTGACGTATGTCTAAGCCAGAGAGATTTTAAGGTTTAAGTGCATGCTAGTGCCGTCAAACGATAAAAAAAATTGTGATTAATCACTTTTAATCGCAACTCATTTCTGAGTGAATTTTTTTGGATTAATCACTTCAGTTAAAGCATTAATTTTGCCTGCATGCACATTATATATCTTTGGAATATATAAAACATTAGATATCTTTGGAAACCAGAATCCAGAAAGACTACAGTGACAATGTCACGGTTCACTAAATTCCAGAGCATATCTCTTGTGAAGTTAAGTCTTCAAGTCCATGCTGTCAGACCCATCATATGTAGACCTCTGACATTTTCAATAACAATCAGCGTTGTTTGGAACTGGATCAAGACTTTAGCTCAGAAGTCATCTTAGAAATCCATGCAAGGGTTAAGTAACTTTTGTGAGTACTGAATAATTTAAGATACTAAAATAATCTCATTTGGTTTCCATGTGGAAAATCCTGTTTTGTCCTTAGCGGCGCGCCGCAGAGCAAAGACTTACGGCATGCATCAGGCATTCTCTGTTTGCTTCGACGGAATTGAGAGTTCAATACAGCCATAAAATTTCATTTACGGCAGAAACTCTGGCTACATGGTGATATTCCGATGAAATTAGACACACCTTATGAATACCGATGTGATTTAAAACTCTGAGCAAGTGTGTGTGTGTGTGTGTGTGTGTGTGTGTGTGTGTGTGTGATCTCCAAGAATACATCCAACCTTTCCTCAAGGTGTTTTCCCACGTGGTTATATGCACCATTGTATGTAAATTTTAATCACAAATTTAAATGAATGCAAGATTTGTATTGAAATAATGTATTTCTCCTTTCATTGAGTTGGAGGCAATCTGTAAAAAAAAAAAAAAAAAACATTGTGTCTTCCAAATTCTTAACAAAAAAGATTCATTCAGGGGAATACGTCCGTTGTGATAAGAAAATGACTTAGAGATAACAGGCATCACCCCTTGTATCTCTAAAACTTCTTTAAAAAAACATAATCTATCTTTTTGTCTTTCCTCCCAGCAGGATAAAACCAACATGAGCATCCAGCATGTGATAAAAATATTTTGATTACTTCTCAAATAGCTTGTCTGGATTCAGACTTATCTGTAAGCGACTACTGCTCCGGTTGCTTGTCTTGATTCGGTATTGACAGCGACCGCAGGCAGGCGAGGGGGGGGGGGGGGGGACTGCAGTGTGTGTGGAGGCTGGTCGCTGATTGACAGACTGTGACAGACACGAGAGAGATGTGGTCGGTGGGGGCAGACACGTCACACATGGCAGCATCACTTTTTCAATGGCAACGGAGTGGCAGGGCATGGGGGTGGGGGGGGAGTAGTCACACCCCAATGGCAACGGAGTGGTAGGGCATGGGTGTGTGTGTGTGTGTGTGTGTGTTTGTGTGTTGGGGGGGGGGGCTATAAAGGAGCAGTCACACCCCACAGGGTTGCTGCTAGTTGGGGCAAATGAGATGGGACAGCAGGGCTGAGGAGGAGCTCCTGCGCATCTGCAGCTGAAAGAGCCGTAATGGAAGCCCTGAGAGGTTATAAAATACTTATAAGCACGATGTCTCGTTCTAAAAAAATGCCTTTATATAAACATTCTAAAGTTATAAGTGAGTAATAATCATTTTCAATCAATCTCCAAATAAATGATGACTTCCTTCTCCAGAGTCTCTTCACCACTTATCTACTTCTACTACCTATTTTAATTTAATTTTATTTATTCATTTATTATCTCAGGACAATGCACATTGATGAACACATACAAGTACAGTACAAGTACAGTAAATGTGCCAGATTGTCGCCCAAGGGCTAACTTCCATCTGTAGTCCAACATAGACAGGCAGGTTTGAAGTTTCAGTGTAAAAGGAAGTTAGGCCTGTAGGTCTCTAGGTCTCTCCCCTCCTCGATCCTCCTCCTCCTATCTCCTTCTGTGAGAGGGACCTCACAATCACCACTGAAGTGAGCCGTCTGAGAATCATTAGGCCTCTCCTATGAGCCTCTCCAGGCACACAAAAGGTCAATATGAACTCCTCACCCTCAGATGTTGTTGTGAAGCATATTGAGCTAGCCAAGATGGCATCTCTGGAGTGTCTCTCTCTTCAAACCCCCCCCCCCCCCACCCCATGAACATAACTTTCCTGCCCTTCACTGGTTTAAAAAAAAAAAAACCTTCCTGTGCATTTAATCCATTTGCTATGGGGGGAAAGGCATCACAAGCGGCTTGCAGAAACGCCCGGAGAAGCATGCAGTGTCCTGACAAAGATAGGGCAGTAAGCCAGCAAGTCAAATCAGCATTGGGGCCAGTGTCTGGGGAGAGAGAGAGAGAAAGAGAGAGAGAGAGAGAGAGAGAGAGAGAGAGAGAGAGAGAGAGAGAGAGAGAGAGAGAGAGAGAGGGAGAGAGAGAGAGAGAGAGAGAGAGAGAGAGAGAAACTAGGCAGATGTCTGTAAGTATTTCATGTAGTCATGTTATGTAGTTATGCACAGTGCAATGGTGTCATGATGCGTTACTGGCCATCAGAGGTCAAGAGCGAAAAACTGCCATAGCAACATGTACTTCTAAATATAAACCAGGCATTCCTATACTGTGTGTGTGTATGTGTGTGTGTATGTGTAGCCTATTATGTGTGTGTGTGTGTGAGAGTATTACGTACGTGTGTGTGTGTGTGTTCGTGCATGTGTACAGTATCATGTACGTGTGCCGTGTGTGTGTATTATGTATGTGTGTGTGTGTGTCTGAGTGTATTATGTGTGTGTGTGTGTGTGTATGTGTGTGTGAGTGTATTATGTACGTGTGTGTGTTTGAGGGAGCATGACTGTGCTTGCCCGCCCGCCCGCCTGTGTGGAGATTAATCTAGCGGTCTGGAACGTGCCCCATCGCCATGTTGATGTTAACACAAGATAAATTATGTCCGGGGTGAGTCATCAGAGCCAAGCCGCAATCACGACCGTCCTGTCCGCTCATCACATGGAGGAGGAATGAGTGTGGGGGAGTGTGTGTGTGTGTGTGAGTGTGTTGTGTGTCTGTGTGTGTGTGTGTATGTGTGTGTGTGTGTTTGTGTGTGTGTGTGTGTGTGTGTGTGTGTGTGTGTGTGTGTATGTGTGTGTGTGTGTGTGTGTGTGTGTGTGTGTGTGTGTGTGTGTGTGTGTGTGTGTGTGTGTGTTGTGTGTGTGTGTGTGTGTGGGGGGGGTGGCTCTGAAGCCTATGGGCCGTATGGTGTGTTGCGGTGTGGTGTTTCCCCCGGAAGCAGTGCCCTTGCATAGCTCTGGCTGGAGATGGCCAAAGCCAAAGCCGATGGTAGCCCATGGTAGACTCAGGCTCAGGCTACACCCGCGTTACACCCCGCAGGGTTGGCAGAGACTGGCCTCCACTGAGCCATCTGTTAGAAAAGATCACACAGTACACTATAGTATCTCCTTGCTGGATGCCTGCCTGCTTTCTATTTTTTTTATTTTTTTTTATTTCAGAGTTATGCAACCACAATGAGTTGCCCTTTATTACACCAGTAGCCTATGTAAAGGTTTATATTGTTTTTAATGTTCTATGTGGTAAAAGAGGCTAAATAGGCAAGGCAATTTTATTTATATAGAACACAAAGTGTAACTCAATGTGCTGTGCAAAGACACAAGCAAAGCACAAGAGATAAATACGAGAGCCAGTACAGTACATACTAACACACACACACACACACACACACACACACACACACACACACACACACACACACACACATACAGACACACACACACACACACACACACACACACACACACACACACACACACACACACACACACACACACACACACACACACACACACACACACACACACACACACACACACACACACACATTTGTGTGCATGTGTGTGTGAAGACAGAAAAAAAATGTAATATTAGCTGACACCTGATGCATCCCTAGGGAGACAAGGTTGATCAGTACCTGTTCACACACTCAGAAGGACCACCTCAAGCAGCTTAGGGGCCGTCTGTCTAGTGGAGCAGCAAGCACAGACTTCTTCCTTTGAAGGGCGTTCTTAATTAAATCCTTTTCCTTGAGTTACTGTATGTGTGCACAACAAGGAACAATAGTGGTGTACGTCCCAGTTTGATTGTAAGATGAGTAGGTGTCGATTAAGTGACAGAAAATGACATACTGGTAAAAAGAACTACCCACTTGCAGTGGAACCGTCTAAATCATCCTTACTCTAGGTGTTCCTACTTAACCCTTATAATATTGTTTACTGGGGTTTTAGAAACATGGTACTTTCAGGTATGGATCATAGACCGTTTCAATATTAGAATCAAAAACAAAAACTGAATGCAACAACTATTTCTGATATGTTAAGATATCGTAGCCTAGGGGAACAACTAATACACTAATAATCTAACCGTCTTGAAACTTTCTGTGTGTTTTAACACCCATGTGTCCCATCACAAGCTTTGAGATCTGCATTTCAGGGACAGCTGATTGTTGTGGAGATTCTTGGATGGAGGTCCTATATTTGTATCCTATTTAGTTTTGTTGCTTTGTCATGTCTCAGTCAGTAACGGTATCTGTATGTTGTAAATGTATCTTTGTTTTTCTTTCATTGTAAAGCACTTTGCTTTTAAATGTGCTGTATAAATTAAATGACTTACTTACTAAATTACTTACAAACACTTTCCATGTGGGACACACATCTGATCTGAGCAATCTCTTCTTGGGTTACTCAGTGATGTCACTGAAGGCCTTCTGGTCGCCCAACCCCTCTGACACACAGCCAGCCGCACACATGGAGCTGCAGCATGTACCAGGAATTACTTACATAAACAACAATAAATAATGAATAATAATATTTAAATAATAATATAAGAATGCGTGGAAGTGAACTAGGGGTATGTCTGTGCAAGTACTAAAAAGTAATCTACCATCCATGTGTTTGTCAGTAAAGATTTATGCTTGAGTATAGACTTGTGGTTGTCATTTTGTGTTGAATAAGAGTGTTTGGAAGAAAGGAGTGAAAGAAAAGAGTAGAAAGAACAGAGAAAGAGGAGTGAGAGTGAATAAAAGCTAACATGTGTGAGAGAGAGAGCGAGACAGAGAGAGAGAGAGAGAGAGAGAGAGAGAGAGAGAGAGAGAGAGAGAGAGAGAGAGTGGGAGATAAAGACAGAGAAGAGGCTGGTACTCTGGGTCTCTCTCTGGGGACATGCAATGCAGACAGATATGGATGTGTTTAGTCCACTCTGGAAAACAGACAGGATTGCCAACCGGTGCTGACAGAGAGTGTCCAACGCAGGAGACATTCAGGCCAGCCAGCCACCCCACAGACACTCCTCCACTCTCCACTTCTCTATCCCTTCTTCTTCTTCCTCTGCTTCTTCTTCTTCTTCCTCCTCCTCTTTCTTTTTCCTCTTCTTCTTCTTCTTCTTCTTCTTCTTTTTCCTCTTCTTCTACCACCTCTTCTATAAAGACAGAAAGAGTGTTCTGAGGGCAAGAAGAAGGAACCAAGAAGCCTGACACAGCTCACACAGCTGACAGTCAGAATGATGAGAAAGAGGTTAACGTTGCTTCTGGGCCAGAATGACTTCATCTCGCTAAAAATGTTGGCTAGCGTCAGCGTTCCCATGAGCAGCCTGTTGTTGGTGATGACGAAGCCATGGGAGGGCTTCTTTTTTTGTTTCGTTTTTTTTTTTTTTGCGAGGAGAGAAATGGTGCTGCCTTTGGGAAAGACGATACTCTCAAAGGTGAGAGACCGCCCAACTCCATTAGCGGCCATCCATCTCCTCCATCGGCAGACAGGCTGGGAATCTTACAGGCCGAGCCAACTAACGAGTCACATTCTGAGCTGGAGTCTGGAGTCATAGTCTAAAGCGGTCTCCGACACAGTGCTGAGCACTCCTCTTCCAACATTCTATTCCATTGTTTTCAATGCAACCCCGCACACCAGCGCTGAACTCTTCCGCCGTCGATTGTGAATTACGATTGAAGTCTATTTTGTCGGTCCATTGACATCCATTGTTATTTTTCCACATGCTACTGTGCTAACTTTGTTGCGAAATTGTCGAATTCGAAAGTGCTCCGCAATGCTGTCGGAGCTAGTGTGCGGACGACTTTAAACATCTCTGATACATTCTCAGGCATATTGACACAATTCCAGTGTCATGTCCCCATTATCTTGCATCCTAGGTCCTAAACCCTTAAACTGGCTTAAATCAACCAATCATAAGGCCAGTTCACGCCAGTCTTAGGGGACATATTATGGGGTATTCAGCCATTGAGTCTTTGATGTCTAACCAAGCGCGTTCACATCTTCATTGGGATTTGTAAATAAAGATAAATAAAAAATTCCCATTTTTTGCCTCAAAACATTTGCTCATGTAATGTTTAACTAAAATCAATTCTTAGCGTACTGAGTGAAAAAGTTCTCGACTGTGTGTGTGTGTGTGTTTGAAAAAAAACCCTCACACCTCGCCCCTCCTCTCCTCTCTTCATCCTCTGGACCCACACTACACTACACTACACTACACTACACTACACTACGCCCCTCCCTGCCAATGGGCAGATGGGCATGTGGTGAAAAAGTTCACACTTCTTCACTCCATCCTGTTTTTAAACACACACACACACACACACAGACAGGAACAAGCAAACACTCACAAACACATAGAAACAAGAAAACACTCACACACACACATATACAAATAGAAGAACGCAAACACACACACTTACACATAGACACAAACACACACGCACACACATACATACATAGAAACACGTAAACACATGCACACACACACACACACATAGAAACATGCAAACACACACACGCGCACACACACAGGCATGACTCAGACAGGAAGTGATGTCAAAGGGGTCGTCTTCTGCCTCCCTCCCTTCACCCTCAGAAGATGCCAGCGCTGGGCCTGGCACAGGCTTTGCTGTTGATCCTGGCACACGCACGTCGCCGGCTCAGGCTGGCACGGCCCCCGCGTGTCAGAGCGGAGTGGAGCATTCGCCCGCGGGCTCTGCTGCCGCAACTCGTTAGTCCCCCGGGGCGTGATAGAGTGACCTCGAGGGCATCAGCCAGAGAACAAGCTAATTAATCGCTGGTCCATCCTTCTGAAGAGGGCTGTGAGGAGAGAACTGTGTGTGTGTGTGTGTGTGTGTGTGTTGTGTGTGTGTGTGTGGAGGGTGTGGGGAGAGTGGGGGCGTGTCCTAGGTTGCTGTGTTGGGGTGGGAGCGGAGGTGTGTGTGTATGTGTGTGTGTGTGTGTGTGTGAAAACGTAAAAGATGAATGTGCCTGGATGGCTGCAGAGATGCACTCAAAAGTGCACATCAAAAGTGCCATCTGATAAAAGTCCAAGTGAGGGGGAATTTTTTTATTTTTTTATTTTTTAAGGCTGCCAGCCGCCCTGAATGTTTTTAGGGGACGGATGCATTCATTCCCGCAGGGTAAAACTGGGGCGAAGTTATGGGGCGTGATGCTCACTTGACATAAATTGTAAAATAACCTCGGATAACCAAGGATCTCTTCTCTCCGTCTTTTCCATCATAGAGAAATGCATGCAAGCATACACTAATACACACACACACACACACACACACACACACACACACACACACACACACACACACACAAACATGCCTTGTCATTCTATCCATTGAAGATTTCATTTCTGTTTCATGTGGGTAGAAGTTCAAAGGAGCTGGGAATCATAGCGCACCTCTTTAGCAGACACACACACACACACACACACACACACACACACACACACACACACACACACACACACACACACACACAGCTACACACATGATCCATGATGGTGCTGCAAACACATTCAGGGAGAGAGACTGGAAGAGGGAGGGAGTGAGGGAGATAGATAGAGACAGAGAGAGAGAGAGAAAGGGAGGGAGAGAAAGAATTACTCTCTTTCTCCTCCGCTCGAGTGCTATAGTAGCCTCAGGCCTGAGATCAGTCTCTGTATATCGACATTACTGTTGTTATTTAATCAGTGTCAGACACAATGCAAGTCACCTGCAATGCTGGCACAGTGCTAATACCCCTGCCCGCCAGACACTACTGAGAGAGAAATTACAATTACACACTCTTGCAAACGTCTAAGCCACTAGACGTGGTGGGGTCAGGTTCACAAACACACACACACACACACACACACACACACACACACACACACACATGCCCACACCCTCACAAACACACCTTGTTGCTTTGAGAAGCTTGTAGACAGATAAGACAAGACTGCCACAAAATCAATGTTTCTTTTATAAGGGCGTTGTCTTGCAGACTGGACACAGAGACAGGAATAGCCGTCATTGATAGCCTAGCCGCTTGCTAATCGATCCTGCTTGCTTGCCGCTGGATCTGAGAATAAACTGTTAAGATTGCAGATGGGCCATGTGTTTGTGTGTGTGTGTGTGTGTGTGTGTGTGTGTGTGTGTGTGTGTGTGTGTGTGTGTGTGTGTGTGTGTGTGTGTGTGTGTGTGTGTGTGTGTGTGTGTGTGTGTGTGTGTGTGTGTGTGTGTGTGTGTGTGTGTGTGTGTGTGTGTGTGGGTCCTGGAGGTGGGCATTGATGTTGAATCAAAGTGAATGAATGCTTTCTCCGTTGACACCCCTACCACCCCCCTTCTTCAGGTTCACGTGAAGGCTTCTGTGTCGAGGTTAATTGGTCCGTCGGAAATCAATGCCATTGGTTTATTTGGCCGAGAGAGCCAACCGTCGAGAGATGCCCCCCCCCCCGAGACGTTACCCAAGCAAGTGATAGCTTAGAACACGTAAGCTTTGTTCCCGAAACTAAAACTACAACCCTCGTAGGCCTTCATGTAATCCCAAATCCACTTCCTGCTGTGTGTGTGTGTGTGTGTGTGTGTGCAGGCTAGCGGAGCAATGTGCACACGGGTAGCCATGGGTTCAATGTCACCCCGTCAGTAAAAGGTCACAGAGCGTGTAATACACTTTGGGAGGATCATTTGCCACCAATCTCATCTCCCAACGAGGAGCCTTTGAGCAAATACACCCCATTCAATTACGCCAGTGAGTTATCAATCAGATATCAAATCATGCCCAAACCAGCGGCTCCGTGTTACATTCCCCTGCTGAAGCCTGCCTGCCTGCCTGTCTACCTCGGGCCAAAAGTTGATGAGCTTCTTTTAATTCTCTCTCTCTCTCTCTCTCTCTCTCTCTCTCTCTCTCTCTCTCTCTCTCTCGTTCCTCTGTGTCACCTCATTGCCTGTAGGACCACTGTTGAGGAATAAGCTGATCCAATTAGCACCTTTATAACTGAGCTTCCTTTTTACTCTTCTCCCTCTCTCTCTCTCTCTCTCTCTCTCTCTCTCTCTCTCTCTCTCTCTCTCTCTCTCTCTCTCTCTCCCTCTCTCTCTCTACCCTCTACACATGCAGGGAAGAGGGGAGGACAAGAGAGGAGGTGTACATCTCAGTGGCATGCCCAGAAGGGTGTGTGTGTGTGTGTGTGTGTGTGTGTGTGTGTGTGTGTGTGTGTTGTAAGGCTAATAATATGACATCAGGTCAAATTAACCCCAAAAACACGAGTCTGTAGCTGTAGACACTACTTTAAAAATAATTTCCAAAAGAGTAAGGGTGATACGATGGTTACAAAAGGTTCCTCTAACCTGGACTATAGACCATTGTTTTGCTTCCAGGATTTCTGAGATGTACAGTATGTCTTTATCGTTTTTGTAACATCAGGATTAGCTTCATATTGTTTTGTCCTGTGTAATTTATCTGCCTAATTATTGAATTATTGCTTTATTTCATTATTTTTGTATTAATTGCATTGCTTAAAATGTCAGAAGATAAAATGGATTATGGAAAGCAAGCACTTATTCATGGATCATTCCTATCCATCTGGCTGCCAGCTAGTGCAGCCAGTTTTTCTCATCAATCTGCCAACACAAACACAGAGGCATTGTTTGCCATTATTGGAAACACATGAAATCCTCATCAAGAGAAGCCTCTCTATCTCTCTCTCCCTCTGCCTCTCTCTCCCTCTGCCTCTCTCTCTCTCTCTCTCTCTCCCTCCCTCTCCCTCCCTTTCTCTCTCTGTTTCCCTTTCTCTGTCTCCCTGTCTCTCTCACTTTCTTTCTGTCTCTCACTCTCTCTGTTTCCTTCTCTCTCTGGATGGTCTTGCTCTTCTGGCAGAGGAGGGAAGAGTACTAGCTCTGTCTATCAGTCTGTCGGTTTATCAGTCTGTCTGTCAGTCTGTCTGTCTGTCAGGCTCGCAGCTGTTTGGTAAATTACAGGGCCAACGATGAAGAGGAGCCTCGTCCTCGTCAGTATAAACAACAGCCTGGTGTCACCTCGCTTTAGCGGCGAGCTACGTGAAGTGCTCAGGGAGAGAGAGAGAGAGAGAGAGAGAGAGAGAGAGAGAGAGAGAGAGAGAGAGAGAGAGAGAGGGTGTGAGACAGAG
>JAODXP020004532.1:0-17500 GCA_027497455.2 Sardinella longiceps | reverse complement strand
CGCTTCTGAGTTCGCGTTCGTATATGCTGTACCAAATTATTTTGTTCCACTCGCTAACTAGCGCATTTAGCAAGCTCTTTCAACAGGGCTATGCTTGAATTCACTCCGGTACATTCCTTTAACAATTCACTTTTGATAGCCAAGGGGCCTAGGACAATAAAAAATGTAAATGACAGACACTGAAATATTTTGTGTAAACAAAAGGTTTAAATACAGTTGTTAGCACTCATTTCAAATAAAGATATTGTTGTAGGCCTCCTAAAAACCCCAGCGTAGTCATTGTTTGTGTACAAAAGTTGTTGACAGCACCCCTCTGTCATTGTATGAAGTCTGCCCTAGTACAGGATTAGTGGTTGTTTTATTGTCCCCTTGGTTTTCAGTGGTTTTTAAAATCAGCGTCAGTGGGCAAGATGCCATAGAGAGAGAGAGAGAGAGAGAGAGAGAGAGAGAGAGAGAGAGAGAGAAGAACACATAAAAATGCGCTTTGAGATTTGTCTGGTTCTCAGACTAATATAGATGACTATATATATATATGAACAAAACTTACGCTTAAGGATTGTACCCTTACCAGGCCTACGCTTTCCCAGAAAAAGAGATTAGGGCGGCATACTGTAGCCTATGTGAGTCCCTACCCATATGGAAAACTACAAAACAGTCCATGAATCATTAGAATCACTTCAGCGTCCCGGCTCAACAATTAATCTTGAGTGCTGATATGTGAATGCATCACATACCCTACTTAGGCTAAGCATAGCAAGAATGTGGTGACGTAGTGACGGATGAATTGCTGGCCCTTAAAGGAATAGTCCATCTTTTTATTAAAATTGGTCATTCACCCTCTAACCTAGAGTTATACTTTCCTGGTGAACCAGTAGCCTGTAAGTAACAGGCTACTGGCACACTGCCCTTTCACGCCTCTCCGCAGGCGTGGTTTAGTCAAAAGATGCTTGCGTGGTTGGAGCAACATCATATGAATGACATGACACTTCGACCACTTACGTTGAAGCTTTGTGACGTAGTGTAGCGGTCTTACTTTGACCAGCTACATAGAAAGTTCAAAAAAGTCTTTAATCAGGAGAGGACGAGTAGCTGGGGTCTCAAGGGGCATTTATTTCTGTAAAATACACAAAGAGTGCTGTGTAGATGACTGGATGGATTTGGATAGGTCTGGTCACTGTCCAGTCTCCATCTGGAATTGCTCTGTATGTCTGTGTGTGTGTGTGTGCTAACTTGTGATAAAAAGGTACTAGGGCTGCAACTAACGACTATTTTGGTAGTCGACTTAACTTTAGATCAATTTTTCGATTAGTCACCGATTATCGATTATTCTTTTAGTTTTTAGTAGAGTTAAATATTGTTTTGATTTTATTCAAAATTACCCTAAAGAGTACTTAAATCAGGGGGAAAAGCCAAAAACAATTATTATTATTATTATTATTATTATTATTATTATTATTATTATTATTATTATATTTGTATTATTATTATTATTATTATTATTATTATTATTATTATTATTATTGTTGTTGTTGTTGTTGTTATAATATTATCATCATCATCATCTTTACAAATTGAGCATTGTGTTTATTTGCAACCACCACAGTGTTTCCAGTAGCCTGACTGTGAAAGCCTATATGTAGTAAAAATGGCTTGCCATAGGCACACACACGTCTTGTTTTGGGGAGCAAAAAACGGTAAAAAGATATTTTTCTCTTTCAAGGTTGTCAGTGTGTCCACACACGCTTCATCATGAAATAGGACTTATTCCTCATTCAACACAAGTTTTTGCATGATTAAGATGTTACGTTCTGGGATTTTGGAAGACTATAAGATTGTTTAGCTGTTCAGTCTTGTTTACTTTGAGTGGTAACGTTACTGTCAGAGCAAGTGAACTTGCGATCGCTAAGCTAGGCTACTTGCGCCTATCGTCTGCACCTTGGGAATCACAGTGTTAAGGTATGTTTTTACTTGTGGTTGAAAATTAAATAGCCTAGATCAAAGAAAACTTTAACAAGAAAACCCTTTCAGTTTCTAGCATATTAGCGAGCTAGGTGCTTTGCTCATGTTTAAAAGTTTTAGCTTAATGTAGGCTACCGGCAGGCTTTGCTGTTCAGCAGAGTTGCAGAGACGCAATCTGCATTGCTTCTGATGCATAGGCTCCCAGCTAACACATGACGTCGCTACAACGTCGCCAGAAAGTTGTCATTTGGTCATGGCGACGTTACTTATTGGCAACGTATCTGCCACGTTGCGGCAACGTTGCTGCTTGGATGTTGTCATAAGGTAAACAAAAGACGTTGCCGTTACGTCCTGAAAAAGTTACCAGGTAACGTTGCCATTTGGTCGTAAAATTAACGTTGCCACCACGTGGCAGTTTGGTCACTCGGTAACATTGCCATTTGGTCATGAAATTAACGTTGCCACGACGTGGTGGTTTGGTCATCCGGTAACGTTGCCATTTGGTCATGGAATTAACGTTGCCACCACGTGGCGGTTTGGTCATTCGGTAACGTTGCCATTTGGTCATGAAATTAACTTTGCTGCGACGTGGTGGTTTGGTCATCCGGTAACGTTGCCATTTGGTCATGGAATTAACGTTGCCACCACGTGGCGGTTTGGTCATTCGGTAACGTTGCCATTTGGTCATGAAATTAACGTTGCTGCGACGTGGTAGTTTGGTCATTCGGCGACGTTGCCTATTGGACAGGAAACAAGGTTGCGGCGACGTGGTGCTTTGGTCACTCGGTAACGTTGTCATTTGGTCACGAAACAAAGTTGCTGTAACGTGGTGTTTTGGTCATCTGGCAACGTTGCCAATTGGTCTGGAATTAACGTTGCTGCAACGTGGTGGTTTGGTCACTTGGTAACATTGTCATTTGTACAGAATATTTCACCATTATAAAGGCCTTGCATTGGGAAACAATGCCCCCCCCCCCCCCCATCTGAAACAGTGATTAAGTGATGGATGAATCGCAACTCTGATTAATTTCCCATGGACTTCAAATCATTGAGTGACACTGAGAATTAGCTTCTTTTTGGTACTCGAGATTCTGCTCTCGAGCCTTATTAAAATCCCCTGATATAGGAACCCTAGTGCTATTAAGATATCTTACCTGTGATCCTTGTATTTTACTACATACTTGAATACAAAATTCACTCTGCACTACTAACTGTAGAGTAACCCAAGGTCGTGATCCCTCGCCATCATTTAGTTTAAGAAAAATCTAAGAATCAGATTCTGATGTGCACAGTTAGGCAACAGGGTTTGAGAATATTTATTTAATATCATAATATATGCATAATAAATACAAAAAAGCATAACGTGCAAGAAAAAAAAACAAGAATATCGTTTTACTTTCACAATGCTTAGTGACATGCTTTTTTACAAGTTTACTCACAAATATTCTTGATAGTCTTAACAGAAATGGACAGAGTATAACAGCAATCATTTGCAAACATCAAGACATTGCCAAAACATTCAGTACTGTACAGTGAAACATTTCACAGAATTTCCAATACCAGTGAAATTGCCAACCCACACCACCAATTACTCCAAATACATTATGTAGTGTCAAAAAAGAAAAACATTTCCATAAAACATTTTATTTAAAAACAAAGTTCTTATAACCACCCTCAACAATTCTCAGTCGTAATGAACGACACTTACATACATGGGAAAATAATGTGCATTCAAGGTGGTTACAACACTCCCGAGTCTGATGCCCAATACTCTCTATGTTTTGCATAACAACTTGACTATTGACATTTATCAGTTCAAATTGAAAGTACTGCAGTGAGCGGCCACCTAAGCATTTTCAAATTACAACTTCCCTTTACTGGTTGCTGTTAACTTCAGATTCAAGAGAAATGCAGTTACCTAGTAGCCTGGCGAATGCCAAACTAAAAATCACAAGTAATATTTAGTCTGGAGACTTGCCTATTGCATTTCTCGTAGCGGAAGCATTGCTTACGATTATCCAGAGCCGTTTATTGGGTGCTACTAATGTCTATCATAGCGCCTCGGAGCCAATACCAGAGCCACCACGTGATGTAAAATGCAATTGAGGGCCGTGCAAATCCCTTTTTGTTCTGTAATTGGATACCGAAGGTAGGCAAGAAAATCGGCCAGTCACCATGCTGCTTTGCAGAGAGAAATGAAATAAGCATGCAAAGGAGCATGGGAACTCCAAGGCTAGTTATCTAGATCACTGTAAGAGACTTCATCTAACACAACGTTCAGTGTTGAGTGGGTGGTGTCATATCTCCTACACCAACGTTCAGTGTTGAGTGGGTGGTGTCATATCTCCTACACCAACTTTTACTTGTTTGTTATGTGAAACTATTGCTTGTACAAAGGAGTGCCTGCATGCTTCCCTTGTCCCAGGAAAAAAATATTATCATTTGAAAACTATCCTGCAGAGATAGGCACTCCACACATTGTGGCTGCTACTGCACACATCTGACACAATCTCCTGGGTGGCTTTTTTTTTTGGGAGGGGGGGGGGGGATTTGTCTGACATTGTGGACTTACGTTTCACTGTCGTGCACACAGCAGTGCCAAGCATTGGCTGCTTCCCTTGTCCCAGGAAAAAAAATATTATCATTTGAAAACTATCCTGCAGAGATGGGCACTCCACACATTGTGGCTGCTACTGCACACATCTGACAATCTCCTGGGTGGCTTTTTTTTTTTTGGGAGGGGGGGGGATTTGTCTGACATTGTGGACTTACGTTTCACTGTCGTGCACACAGCAGTGCCAAGCATTGGCAGCTTCCCCTTCTTCCCCCTGAGTGCTGTAAGCACTCCAAACAGTGTTGGCTGCTACTGCCCGCATAACCCAATCTCCTGGGTGATTGCCGCTTATAAGGCTAAGATGGGACACCTGAGTAAACATGGTAAATATAATGTTACAATGCAGCATTGTTGATGTAGTATGTGATGCGTTCTGAAGCTATATTAATAACATACAACTTTTTCTACTCGGTACTCGGAATCTTTGAGGCGTTGTTCGAGGTCTTGGAGCTCGTCAATGGTTGTGACCTTAAAATTGTATCACATAGCACATCAGCAAGTGGCATGATTCAAGTACAGTCAGGAAGAAACTTAAGAAATGTGATACATTTACAACAGCTTAGCTAATTTATTTATAGCCTTACTAATGTACTATTCTGTATTGTACTAATATATCAATAATGCTGATGTTTTTGTACACATCTGTCACATCCGTAGTATCAGCTGCAAATTTGTACTTTTTTGACAAAGGCCTTAGCCGGAGCATAATAAAAAAATGCACACTATGTTGACAGTCACTGGTATGTCCCTCTATTGCATGCCATTGCAGAAAACATCATTCATGTCTGCTACCATATCCTCTAGAAAATCAAGAGACCCCATCCAATTGACAACTCTGCCTCGTCTAACTACTTAGAATACAGTCCCCTACCTTCCAGCAATTTTCAATTTTATTTTGATGGATGAACTGAGGCGAAAACACCAATTTGTGGAAACATGGGCGACAAAAGGTGAGTTTGTTGTTAAACATTGTTAAGGTAGAAGAGTGTTTCTTTTTCTGACTAATGAGATGGTCAGTATCCAAGGTACTTCACTACAGCAATAAACACAAGCTGCTCAGAGTGCATCCTCTTACTCGTGCATATGTTGTAATCCGAACAAATATTTAATGTAGCCTAAACTCATTTTCCTGTAGGCCTAAGTGTTGTACTTTCTTGACCCTTCATCTAAAGAGAAGAGAAATCGTTGGTCAGTTTCACATTTTTGTCTCCATTGTTATGGACTGTTTTTAAAATTAAAGCAACTTCAACATACTATTTTGTTCCCAAACTACTTGCACTACATTAGAATAATGTGTAACGATGCAACAAACAAGTATGAGGCTAATAATCGAACTCTGTTTCAAGATACCTTCACTTGAGTGTATGTAACGCTTATTGGCTTTCTGTGCTCTTTTAGTTGGGCCCTCTTCCTCCGTTTCCACGGATGACTTGTTTTCAGCCTTCTGACTGCACCTCATTGCAGTCTCCCAGTTACCTGTTCCACTACAAGTAAGTAACAAAAGTGTCTAAAATTGTGATTGCAACTTGGATGGTTGACTGGATGGATGCCCATTAAAAACACTCATGCTGCGTTCGGAAAGCCATACTGCGTGCTATATACTGCATACTGCTTCAGTATATACTGCGTACTGGATGCTACACCCACCATAGTATACAGTGTATTAAGCCAAAAGTGATATTTTTCTTGTAATATACTACACAACCAAGAAAGACCTATCAGCTTTAAACTCACGTTAGAAGCTTGCTTCCCGCGCTAGCTCGCTTCCCTCAATTGAAGTTAATGGTTAGCGATCAAGCTAACGTCTTTGGCTGGCATTTGAATGTAAAGCCATGCACGGTTGCGCAAATGCTAACCCAAATGAAATTCTCTCTCTTACAAACGAATGAAGCACAACTACAACGGTCATATGTCCAAGAGAAATGCACATTGTGCAAGATAAAACGGTTAGTGTGTCAAAAATACCTTAAAATAGTTAACTTACAGTCACTCAAGTTTCAGCAAAACAACCACTACTGTCCGCCATTGCCAAGTCTCAAACCCTGTGAGGGGAAAGATCGCGGGATGCCATCAGTATAACATCCGGGAAACTTTTGCATACTGGTAAAATCATATTTTCCACATACTGCATACGACATACTACTTCATGCCAGGATCAGTATACCAGTATTACCCAGTACGCATTTTCAAACACGGCATCAGAGAGCCTACTACTCAGTATGCATAGTTGAAGCAACATACTTGTTGTCGAGAAAATCCTGATTTTTCTGGCAGTCCATTTCATTAGGAATGACTGTTCAGCTGCTGTGTGCTTAAACCACCTGTCTGGAATTTGCCTAACTACCAATGTCACAGGGTAAGGTGGCTGGGGTCCCGCAACATTAGCAGACACATAAGCAGCAGCAATGACAATGGATAATTGTGAAAATTAAGAGACAAGCTGGCAGCCACTTTGCAGCTGAGAACAATGAAAATGATCAATTTACTAAATAGGGGCTAAAAAAGTTGGCTTTAAAAAAAAAGAGCATAATATTACATCCTGCAATCAAGAACAGAGGCAAGTCAAGCTTATCTGCATTCGTAGCTGTACTGTATCTCTGAACTCTATTACAAACATTAAATATAAACACTCATATTTCATGAAGAATGGCCATAAAAATGTTCGTCCCCTCTGAGGGCTCTGCGAATTAGCCTTTCTTTTGGGATCCATTTCAAAACTGTATTTGTGTTCTTGAACGTCAGGACTTCGATCAGGGAGGAGTCACAAGGCTCCATAAAGTATGGATGGGGACGTTGGAAAACGCGACAGAGCATGCTTTGATCCCTCTCTTCAATGGCCTCACAGCATTCTTGATTTTCCAGCATGAAGGCATCTGTTGTCCCAGTTGGCTTCACCATTGGCTGGACTTGTTGTCCATACAGCTCCCGACCCCTTTAAACAAAAAACTTCAGTAGATCAGCCGCGTACACAGAGTACTGTTGGACCAATGTCGGGCTCACCAGGATGCACATTGCCACGCTGAAAGCCATGAAGTGTGTGTAGAGGTCATCTCTTATCTGTCCCTTCAGCACAATCTTGCCTGTATAAAGCATGAATTGACGATATTCTGTTGCCTTCCAGCGCTCCAGCTCCTTCAGTTTGGAGTGATTTGAACGTGGAGGGGGCTGCGTGACGTCAAATGTCCAAAAATGTATTTTTAAATTACTCAAAAGTGTTAAAAGCACAAATGAAAATATTTGCAGCACAAACGAACTGCAGTGTTATTTCAGCATTTTGGGTTTGAGGGGGTCGGCTTCACACAGCTCTCTTGGCTTCCTGGCAAAGATGGGTGGTATATACTGCTTTAGGACAATCAACCTCCTACTGACCTCACTGATCTGTCTTGTGGACATTCGCAGACCCTTCTCTCCTCTGCGAATTAGTCTTGCTTTTAGGATCCATTTCAAAACTATATATGTGTTCTTGAACTGTACTGTATTTAAAATCTACAAAACTGAGCAATAACGCTCACGACAGGGAGAGAGGGCACCTGTCACTCCTGACCATCTTTTCAGGGTCCAAGTAATTTTCGAACTTGAAAGCACTGCATTTTTGTAGTGATTGTGAGGGCTTGGCAAAATAACTATGGTTTTGGGATCAATCTTAAAAACTGTATGTGTTCTTGAATTTCAAGACTTGATGACTTGGGATGTTGGAAAATACAACAGGGCATGCTTTCATCCTTGTCCTCAATAGCCTCAGAGCATTATTGAATTTCCAACATGAAAGCTGAATTTGTTTTCCAGTTGGTACCACCATTGGCGGGACTTTCCACTCCTCAATTCGCCTCACCACCTGAGAGCCATCAAGCTAGCTGATTACCACCACACTTTAACATTGATGGTAACTCTAAACATAAATTACCGATCTGGTAGAGATGGTGAAAGGAATATATATACACTAATAAACTATTTCTACACTTATTATGAGCCATCATAACTGTACAAGACAAACAAACAAGACACCGCATCTTCAACGATGTGCAACATGGAATGGGTGTTTTAAACCATAAACCGGATGTCCATACAGCTACTAAACCCCTTTCAACAACCTAACTTCATTACTCTTGGCGTCCTGGCAAATACCGTTTCAGGTCAAGCAACCTCCTACAGACCTCTACTGCATCTGTTGACGGAAAGACTCATCTGTGCGTGCAACAAACTCTGTTTCTTGGTAGGTGACTTTCTCATACCACTCTCCTCTTTGCAGCGGGTACTATGGATGTGACCGATGTGTGCAAAGTTTAAAGTATACAAGAGGTGCTCACTACTCAGATACTTCAATCCCATAATTCAATGTATTCTCGCAATTCCCGCGATCTTTCCCCTCACTGAAAAATCCTGACAGCAATGACGGACAGTAGTGGTGGTTTTGCTGAAACTTGAGTGACTGTCAAAAAATGCCTCAAATAGTTAAGTTTGCACAGTAACCGTTTTAACTTGCACAATGTGCATATCTCTTGGGCATATGACTTAGTAAATTGATCATTTTCATTGTTCTAAAGCTGCAAAGTGGCTGCCAACTTGTCTCTCTCTTTTTTTTGCAATTATCCATTCCCATTGCCCTCAGCTGTTTACGTGGCTGCCAATGTTGTGGAACCCCCGTCACTGTTCTTTCCTTGTATTGCAGGCCACTGGACTGCACATAGAATTGGCCACATTGTCTTTCCTGTGCTTCTGAATAAAGGCAGACCATCAATGTTGAGTGACAGGTTAATGCAGTCAGGAATCTGTTCTGTCGGGTATTTCTCTAGACTGTCGTGGAGCTTGTCTTTAATTTGAAAATGGATGTATTCCATGCCGGATTTCTGAGTTCTCTGGGTGTTTGCAGGAGTGCTCTTGAGCAGGAGGGTAGTTCAGTGTGGCCATGGCTTCTGAGGTTCTTCAGCAAGGCATCCACTGCATTGTGTTTCACCTGAAACTGACATGCCCAGGTTGCCAGATCAGCTGAGAGGGGGACGTTGAAATCCTGGTCAGATACACCCAGGTCATCGTCACAGGGTTCGTCATCAGCGGAGTCCACACTAGAACATTCTACCAGGGGGCCGGTGGTGACATCAGCCGTAACAGTGCTGCTTGCATTATGCTCTGCTATTTCCCTAACCACACGTCTGGCAGATCTCCAGGACCGAAGGTACTGCCTTGTCCTCTCTTGTTTTGCCTCACTCATTCTGTGAAAACATTTGAACTAATCTGTAATGACGGGTACAATTTAGGATAGTCTAAACTGACATTGTGAAACATAACATTGCCACGCTTAAAGACATGAAGTGTTTGTAGAGGTCATCTCTTAACTGTTCCTTCAGCACAATCTTTTCAGTATACAGCATGAACTGACACAACTTGTCCCCTGTAGGGATTGCGAGGGCTCAGCAAAATAACTTTGATTTTGGGATCAATCTTAAAACTGCATTTGTGTTCTTGAATTTCAGGACTTCGATCAGGGAAGAGTCACAAGACTCCAAAAAGTGTGGTCTGAGGATGCTGAAAAACACAAGCGACAAGCACATCAAGCTTCCATTCTTCTCCTTAATGGCCTCATAGCATTCCTGATTTTTCAACACAAAAGAGTTTTTGTCCAGTTGGCTCTCCAGTATGCTCATATGTAACCGCATTCAAAATCTGCAAAACTCAGCAATAACGCAGACGACAAAGAGAACCTGAGAGAGAGGGCATCTGCCGCTCCTGACCATCTTTTTCCAAGTAATTTTCAAACTTGAAAGCATTTCTCAACAATGTGCAACATGGAATCGGTGTTGTAAACCAAAGACCATTGCCACGCTGAATGACATGAATTGTGTAGAGGTCATAAACAAGCTATACAAGCTCTCCAATGGTTGACAATACAACCAACCTCACGTCCATGACTGTTGCAATGCTTAAAAACATTCCTAGAGATTAACTGGAGATCAGTTTTGGGATCCATGTTAAAACTATTAATGTTCCTAAATTTCATGACTTCAATTGTAAAAGAGTCACAAGAAAAAGTGTGGTTTGGGGATGTTGGAAAACAAAACAAACTTCCCTTGTCTTCAATGGCCTCAAAGCAAAATAACAAGACTTTTCAAAAATAGGCTAACCTACTGTATTACTACAAGGACAGAGGACCACACCATGAATATGAACTGTCGAAACCGTTACTTTGAAGCACTCCTTGTTCTTGTCAAATGTGGGGGCGGTATGATATGTTTCAAGTCAAGCAACCTGACTGAACCTGTGTTGCGGACATTCACAGACCATTCTCTCCTCTGCACCAGCTGAAGAGCTGAAGAGAGCTGAAGAGAGCTGAAGAGTACCCTCAGGCATGCCTGATGTATTTAGTCCACAGGGAAAGAACAGACCATGTTGATTGGCAGATATAAGAATGGACTCAAACCCTGGTGAGGCTCTCCATGCATTTGTTGCTGAAGTGACTAATCAGTTCATGCAACAAATTCTGACCCCTTTAGAGTCAAGATTAAACTGCTCAAATTCCAAAGAAAAGTCAAATTGAGAGATGTCTTTGGCCCAAGTGCTCTAAAAAACAAGCATTACTATATGCACTACATAAGATCCATAAAACAACATCTGATCCTCCCTACAGACCTTTAGTATCAAGAGATATCTGCCCCAAATTGCTCCCGGTGCCTTGCATGGTTGCCTATGTCACTGATGTGAGAATGGGTGCCTACCTTAGTAATTTAAGTACTAAGGAGCCTTGAGGCGCTGCTTAATCCCCTTCTTCCCCGAGGCTGTATGCACTCCAAACACTGTTGCCTGCTACCGCCCACATCACCTGCCGGACACACTCTCCTCTCCTAGGTGGATACATTAGTAATGTAGACATACAATTTACTTCTGGTACTCAGAAGCTTTGCTTTCTCTGCCCTGTCAGAGCTGTTTCTCCTCAGCAGCCAGATGACCTTGTTTTGAATCTCTTCATTTATGTCTTAAATGAAATTCAGATCCTGTGGCTTTGAATCCCCAAGTCAGTGTGACGGGAAACACTGAGACAGGCCTCAAGAGGACTGCACAAAGAATACACCAGATTATCTTTCCTGAGCATTGAAGGCAGACCATCAATGAGAGGTTAATGCAGTGAGGAATCTGTACGGTTTTCTACCATTAGCTAATGTTGAAATTGTGCTTTCTGAAGCCGCAGCAAAATCCAAAAGTTTATTTTTGCCTGATAATAGATTTGAGATAATAGCGGTCTCAAGTTTACGAGCTATTTACGAGCAGTCTTGCTCAAATTGACCCAGGGCTTTTCTCATCATTCATGTTTATTGCAGGTATCTTAGTGGAAAGATGAGGTTACTGCCCCCAACACTTCCGGCAGGGAATTGCAGTGTTCTAAAGAGTCGAGTGAAATCTTTCAGGTCGTCTCTGCATTAGTGAAAATCAACTTTTAACATGCAAATTATATGTAGCCTCATAAATATGACGACTAGGCGACTACAAGATTTTGCGTTTTATAGTCGACGTCGTCGACGTATTCGACTAATCGTTGCAGCCCTAAAAGGTACAAATAAACAAAATCAAATTGAAAAAGACTTATGTGTGTGATTAAGTACTGGACATTTGTACAATATACTTAAAGCAAATACAATACTGTCTAATATACAGTAGCCTATATGGCAAGAGGTCTTATATTTCAAAAACCTGACCTCACATAACCCCAGTGGGATGAGTTGTGAACGAGTGGACTAGCTAATATGTGAAACAGTTAACACCAAAAACGTCTGGTAGAACCTTATTATATACGGTAGCAATAAACTCATTAACTGGTAACATTTTAAACACAATATCATAGTAATATTACCTGTAAAATACACAAAGAGTGCGGTGTAGATGACTGGATGGATTTGGATAGGTCTGGTCACTGTCTATAACGTAAATACAGTAGACAGGCGATTAGCATGCTAGTCAAAACTGTAAATGAACCTAAAACACTGATGTACACTTCGTAAAATCAGCTGAAAATACTGGTCTTAACCCATAAACAAATCAGCATGACAAATCATAGCTTGTATTGACTTAATATGCAGTTAAACATCGTTTCAGCCAGACCTGCTAAAAACGTGACCTACCCAGTCTCCATCTGGAATTGACCTATGGCTAAGCCACGCCCCCTCCACTCACTCGGACAAACAATCGGACATTCGGTGACGGGCGCTATTTCAAGTGTTACAGTCAAAGAGATTTCTCAGGAGGTAATTGATGGCTTTTGGAGACAGAAAGATAAGATATCATCTCGAAGTCATCAAAAGGGCCTTAGCTATGCACTAGAGGATTATGTTAATAATTTTGTCTTTTAGCAAGTCGATGAAAAGCTTAAGTTACACGCAACAATGTAAGGGTCCCAGTGTAAAAATGATAAACCTTATCTCGTTGCCACCGCCATTTCGGACAAGATAGACGTTAATGTTAGTTTAACAAGAGCCCTTTGGACAACCACTGTACAAAAACTAGAGTATAATAGACCAATAAACTCCCAGCAAACAAAGTTACATGATGAACAACGCAGCTAGGACATAAAGTTGGGCAGAGACGTTGACTAGCGTTAGCTAACTTTCGCTAACGTTAACATTAGTTAACGTTGATGTTGATGTTGTGGTTAACGTTAGGGACGTTAAAATAACTTTCTGTTTCTTTCCAGCAAAGTGACAACATGTTGGCTCAAATACGATGTTGACTTGCCTTAGAACAGCTGTAGACATCCTTGTTAATTTTGTCCACGTTCAGTTAATGTTGTGGTCTGTCTGCTGCATAACTTTATCCAAAGCAGACACTTATCTCGGTTTAGATGAGGCTTGGGAAAAGGCAAAAAATACACCCTGTCGCCCAGCCTCTCAGGATACCTTGTGTCTGAGTTGCTTGTACCCCCTGCACACCGTTTGACCATTTAAAACTTGAAATACGGTGAAAAAACATATAAAAACGAACAAAAACTGGCGAACTGCAATGTATTTCAATGGACGTGCAAGCAGAGAATGTCCGAGTGCATTGGGAGCTATGCGCACTGTGATTGGCTCATCGCGTTCGGGGGCGTGGTTTAGCCATAGGCTCTGACCGATTAAATGCAATTCCCTGCTACACCGCACACACTACCACAAGAGGGCGCTATAATACCATTTAAAATAAATTGACTAAGTAACTAACCTGCACACTGCAGATTTGGTGAAGTTCATTCACTAAGGAAAAGGTTCTTATTTATGACTACTACAGTAGGACGTGTCGTCACGTAAGCGCCGCCAGGTCGGGAACCAAAACAGAAACGTCATACCCACTGAAATCCCTCCCTACGATCCTGATTCGTCGTGCTGCCCCGGTTATTTCGAAAACGGAGGAGGAGAGCGAATCACTGGTGTACCAGAAGCCTGTTACTTACAGGCTACGGTTCACCAGGAAAGAGTTATACAGTATGTGGGGGTAAAAGCATTTTGGTCTCAGTGCATATATTTTCTTAGTATGGCAACCCCAAATTTAGCTTTAGCTTAGCATAGATGCTGGAATGTAATGTTCCCAAAGAGTTGCTATCTGGCTACTTTACATTCCAGGGCCTATGCTAAGCTAAAGCTAAGAAAAAGGTAGATTTGAGGTTGCCAGACTAGGAAAATGCATGCACTAAGCAAAAATGTTTTTATCCATTATGTAACTCCAGGTAAGGGGGTGAATGATCTATTTTCATAAAAAGGTGGAATATTCATTTATGAAACTGAGTCAGTCATAGGCTATAGCTCTTGTGTGTTAACTTATCTCAGGTGACGCTCAGTAGGCCTACCAGTTCAATGGCCCGTGGAGTAGCTAGGCTATGCTAAATCTATTATGCAAATTCAATTCAGCAGGCACGTGTTGTGCGAGGTGCAAGGCAAAATAAGGCCACTCAGAAACGCATGCTTTAATCATTTATCACCACATTTACTGGAGTAGACCCCACACACACCTGCTGTACGACACCCCTGCCTGCCACGCTTTGGAGTTACACTGCATGCCACGTTTTGAGGATATTTCTGGCCGCTCATTGCTTGGCTGCAGTCATGTGTGAAGAGAAAGAGAAAGAAAGAAGGAAGAGAGAGAGAGAGAGAGAGAGAGAGAGGGTGCTAATATGCAGGCAGTGATGGAGGACATTGGAAAAGAGATAAGTGATTCATGCAGCAGATCGATAGGGACGGGGGAGAGATCCATGCCCTGCCATCGGTTCAAACCAGCTCCCAGGGAGAAGGGTGAGCTGCTGCTGGGAGATGCACTTTTACTGTGTAAGATCCCTCCCGTCTAACATCCTCAGCAGTGTGTGTGTGTGTGTGTGTGTGTGTGTGTGTGTGTGTGTGTGTGTGTCTTTTCTCTTTTACTTGTGAATATGTATGTGTGTGTGTGTGTTTGTGTGTGTGTGTGTGTGTATGTGTGTGTGTGTGTGTGTGTGTGTGTGTGTGTGTGTGTGTGTGTGTGTGTGTGTGTGTGTGTGTAGCCTACCTGTGTGCATCTCTCTCTCTCTCTCTCTCTACCCATTTGTGTGACTGTACACATAATCAAATTTGCATGAGCCTTGTGAATGTGCATGAGACAGCAAGAAAGAGAGGAGGTCTTAAAGCAGTGACAGACCGATGAGATGACAGTCTTTTCTCAGAATTCTCCTTAGTAACTGGCAACATTCCTGTTTCTACAGTCAGTATCATTCAAATATGTAATATTTTTGCTTAAAAAACAAAAAAAAACAAAGACAGACAAAGTAGGTTGTCTTGTATTTTACCACACCACCAAAACCAGGGACTGTCCCCGGTACATTAAAGATGGCTCGAATAGTGCTGTTGTTTTGGCCTCATTAATTTGTGCAAAGGCCTACTGCATAGCCTAGTCAGCAGCAAAGTGTTTGTTGACAGACTAACAAATATAAGAGCACTAGGTATAGCAATAAAGGTAAAACAATAAAATAAAATAATAGTCTGAAATAGCCTCTGTATCTTTGAATCAATCTTTCTTTTCCTTTGATTAAAATATAGGTGTGAACTATAGCCTATAGTAACAGTACATCATGCCTACTCCTGGTGCCACTTGATACAGTTTGCATGAGGAAATCCTCGATTTGCTTCCTCCAGTGTTGATACTATGCTCACCTTGTCCTTGTGCGACTGCTTCTGTTACGCAATCTTTGCATACAACGCATTAACGGTCTCACTGAAGTTCCCCCCTGTGCTTGAATAATGTAAGCTATCGCTTCCAGTGCCGAAATAGCAATGTTTGCGTTTTCCCCTCCGTTCTCGCCCTCCCCCTGAAAATAGAGTGCAGAAGAGGGTTGTTGCTATGGTGATACATCCACTGGCGTTGGTGAGACATTTTTAGCCACGCGATCCACTGGGATTTAGCTCCCTGTAACTTTCTGTAATTTCCAATCTAATTATATCACTCTGCCACGGCGCTAGAGAGAACCGCGCGCTGGATGGGTGAGCCGGGATTGAAGCTCGAACCTCCGGTGGGTTTTGCAGTGTGAAACTAGTGATTAAAGCCGGCGCAGCGGCTCCAAATGTCATTTGTTCACGCAAATGTAAAAACGATACTCATCGTGTTAAAACCTCTGTGGCAGTTGTTGAAGGCGGGCGAGACAGAACTCGAAAACTCAATTTGATTTAAACAATACACATGCTCAGTTTATGGGACACAGAGTTGCACAAAACAAATATTTGTCAAATTGTTTACTCTCCGTGAAAACGGACACCAGCTTTGTGTATTGAATGCAAAGTCATTGCTAGCATGAGAGCAAATCTCCAAACTGAGGTAGGCCTAATTTCATATTCTGAATGGTAGTTCAACACAGATGTGCAGGCTTCCTTATGATCCATGAGTCCTAAATTATCCTATAGAATTGCGCGCGCGCGCACGCTCACACACACGCACACATGCATGCACACACATACTCCTGTTCATTCATGCCAGTTAAAAAAAAACAACAACAACAACAAAAACCAGCATGTTTTTAGTTTTAAAAGTACTGTGAAAGTCTGATCATGTTTTTTTTTTTTAATGAATAGCAAGCTCGGCCACAGGTGTTCAAGAGTTTGAAATGACAGTTCTTGAGGTGGAGGTAATTATGGAGGGCAAGTCCCTCCTTTGGGGCAAATAGTGTTGTGCATGCTGATTTCTGCTTTGCTTGTTTGTGACCTCAAAAAACAGGGAGAACCAGTTCACTCGGGCCCAAACCTGTCACTATGCGGTAAAACTGTGAGCATATTATTCTCAACCATTTTTTGTTTTAACAGTATGTTGCAAACAACATACTGTATGTAAATGAGAACATTGTTTTTGGACATGTTAGCTATTGTACATGTTGGATGTACATGATCCTACTGTACACATTGCTGCCTCTGTTTCAAATACTTTAACTCCACTGACATAGCAAAAAAAAAAAAAAATCCAATTTCCAAGCCCCGTTACGGAAGGTAGCCTATGGGATGGGCTTACCTCAAGGCTAACCTGTAAAATTTGAACAATGCAATAAACCTCCCAGTGAAACCCATTCCACCGTAAGAATTCAGAAGTATGTAGCGGATATTATTGCACAACTAAGAGAATGTCAGCCATAGCTTCCAGCCAAAATGGATTCTGATAATTAGTTGAGTGAATAACACTAGTTCTGCTCGTTCCTCATCCTCTAGTTCTCTCTCTCTCTCTCTCTCTCTCTCTCTCTCTCTCTCTCTCTCTCTCTCTCTCTCTCTCGAGCTGAACATTCTACTTGCTTCGACATGCCTGAGCTTGAAGATCACTGACGAGACTCCATTGACAGTTTGCTCCCTGGTCTTTGTTAACACACAATTACTGGATCTTCTTCATAGTTGTCCTGTCCCGTTATAAAGAGCTAACAACAACCAGCCAGCCAATGAGGAAAGAGTATTTCTTGTATCTGGGGTATAACGC
>JAODXP020004529.1:35000-40891 GCA_027497455.2 Sardinella longiceps | reverse complement strand
TTTTGCCCTCCTCAGGGTCCTGTGTGTGTGTGTGTGTGTGTGTTTCTCCTGTTGATGGCATAGCAAAGGAAGGTCCAACACAAAACGGTGATACTGTACTAAACCTTTTGGATAAAATACCAGCTCAAGTATAAGTGTGCTACTTCAGCACCCAGCTGAGCTGCTCAGGTTCCTGTGTGTGTGTGTGTGTGTTGGGTGGAACATGTTGGAGGTGTGTGTGTGTGTGTGTGTGTGTGTTGGGCGGAACATGTTGGAGGTGTGCCCATGTGGAAACTCAGACGGCCAAGCAGGCAGTGCCACCCTCAGAATCAACACCGGCCCGCCGGGCCGAACCGCAGCGCAGCGCTGGCTCTGAGCTTTAGAAAACACCACACACACACACACACTCATATAGTAATAAAAACACAAGCGTGTGGTTTGGGTGCAGTTGCAAACATCTGGCCACTAGGGGGCTCAATGGCTCTGAGCTTCAGAAAACACCACACTCATAAAAACCCAACCCTTGTTTAATTTTTGTAGTTAAACTTGTATGATCCTTATTTGCTGTAATCCCTGTATCCTTATTGCTATATGTCTGTCTAGTAATAAAATAAATAAATAAAAATGAGATAAGATAAAAAGCCAAACGTGTGGTTTGGGTGCAGTTGCAAACCTCAGGCCACTAGGGGGCTCAGTGTTGTTCCCAACTTGCCGAGTATGGAGCATCAAACACCACCTAAGGTGTGCATGTGTGTGTGTGTGTGTGTGTGTGTCTTTCTCTCTCTCTCTCTCTCTGTCTGTGTCTCTGTGTCTGTGTGTGTGTGTGTGTGTGTGCGCGTGTGTGTGTCTTTCTTTCTCTCTCTCTCTCTGTCTGTGTCTCTGTGTGTGGGTGTGTGTGTGTGTGTGTGTGTGTGTGTGTGTGTGTGTGTGTGTGTGTCTTTCTTTCTCTCTCTCTCTCTGTCTGTGTCTCTGTGTGTGTGTGTGTGTGTGTGTGTGTCTTTCTTTCTCTCTCTCTGTCTGTGTCTCTGTGTGTGTGTGTGTGTGTGTGTGTGTGTGTGTGTGTGTGTGTGTGTGTGTGTGTGTGTGTCTCAGTGGTGTTCCCAACCTGCCGAGTATGGAGCATCAAACACAGCTTGACTCCCTTGACTCAGATCAGAAATAAACCAGGAAGCTGACAGACATGCCCAAGGACACAAGGACACAAGGACACAAGTACTCATACTGAGAGCATCCAGGCCTTTGAGTCTTAGCAGTCAGGGTGAATCCCAATGTCAGCCATGAGCCTTGAACACTCACAGCCTTAAAGGGATATGCTACCTTTTTTTCACCCTCTTACCTGGAATTACATATGTGGGTAAAAATATATTTCTACTTTCCATTCCAGCGCCTATGCTAAGCTAAAGCTAAATGTAGGGTTGCAAGACTAGGAAAGCACAAGCACTGAGACCAAATGTACTGTAATGCTTATGTCCAGAGCAAAATGCCCACATATGTAATTCCAGGTAAGACGGTAAATAACACATAAAAAGGTGGAATCTCCCTTTAAAATATCCCTTTGAACGGCAATCATGTTTGAGACTTCAGAACTATTTCACCTTATTTTAGTGACACACATGTTTGAGACTTCAGGACTAGTTGTGTTATTGTGATTCAGACTCTTTCACTTTATTCTAGACACACACACACACACACACACACACACACACACACACACACACACACACACACACACACAGAGGAGTGTAAGCTCACCTTGCGGACGTCGGAGCTCTTGGGCTCGGTGGTCCATGTGATGATGCGTGAGACGGCCAGCCGCGTCTCGCTGGAGTTCACAAAGTCTGTGGGGTCCATCTGCCGAGCCAACGACTCAATGTACTTCAGAATAGCCACCTTCACCTAGTCACACACACACACACACACACACACACACACACACACAGAGTAGTGTAAGCATAACGACTCGATGTACTTCAGGATGGCAACTTTCACTTACACACACACACACACACACACACACACACACACACACACACACACACAGTAGTGTAAGCATAACGACTCAATGTACTTCAGGATGGCCACCTTCACCTACTCACACACACAGACACACACACACACACACAGTGCTGTAAGCGTGACGGGTCGGCCCACACACAGGAAACGGAGCAGAGGTCCAAAAACAGCTTTTAAAGGCACTGTGGGACGCTTAGGGAGGCAGAACCAGCCGTGTGGTCAACATCCCGCAGCCATAACAATAACACACACACACACACACACACACACACACTTCCTACACAGAGTATTGGCATCTCTACACCACAGAGAAGGAGTAAAAATGACTGACAGAGGGAATGGTAGAGAGAGAGAGAGAAGAAGGGGGGATAAAGAGACCAAATGAAAAAAGGAAAGAAGTGAGAGAGGGAGAGAAGAAGAAGAGAGGCAGAGAAGAAGAAAAAGAAGTAAAAATGCACAAACCTTGAGGTTGGGTGTCTGAGTCTGGTCTACGATAAACCGCATCAGGATGTTGAACTGCTGATCATACGGAAAGGAATCCCTGAGAAAGAACGGATGGAGGGATGGGAGGGATAGAGAGAGAGAGAGAGAGAGAGAGAGAGAGAGAGAGAGAGAGAGAGAGAGAGAGAGAGACAGAGAGAGAGAGAGAGAGAGAGAGAGAGAGAGAGAGAGAGAGAGAGAGAGAGAGATAAAAACATGGCCGTAAGGGATTTGTCAGTACTCCTAAAAGTCCTCATTAACATCTTTATTAAGATTTAAAGGGGGAAAGAAAACAGCAGTTTGACCCAACGCTGGGTTAGATATTATATTATGGGATGCCTCTCAGGTTTTTACTGTTCGACTATACTCTAGAATTTTGTGTGTGTATGTGTGTGGTCTATGTGTGTGTGTGTGTGTGTGTGTGTGTGTGTGTGTGTGTGTGTGTGTGTGTGTGTATATAATACCTGGTGATGTCGAGGGCATTTTGTACTTTAGCCTGTACAGACCCCAGTAGGTCTGCTGTGTGTGTGTGTGTGTGTGTGTGTGTGTGTGTGTGTGTGTGTGTGTGTGTGTGTACACCTGGTGATCTCGGGGGCATTTTGGACTTTAGCCTGTGCGGACCCCAGCAGGTCTACTGTATATGTGTGTGTGTGTGTGTATAATACCTGGTGATGTCGAGGGCCTTTTGTACTTTGGCCTGTACAGACCCCAGTAGGTCGGCTCCCATCTTCTTGAGTAGCTGAGTGAGGAGCACAAACAGCCAGTCCTGCAGATCCTCACGGTGAAGCGTGATAAAGTCCACCAGCGTCTCCAGGAACATGCTGAACACCTGACACACACACACACACACACACACGCACACAGAGTCAAACTCTAAACATTCATGGAGCTTAAAATATGTGTCCAAACTTTTGACCTGTACTGTATACAGTATAATATGCAGTTCTAGCTCATTTTAACATAACTAAATGTGCTCAAAGAAGCCAAATTAAAAACAAACAAACAAACAAACAAACAAACACCTACCCTCTGATGTCATCCGTTCAGCGCAGCACATGAGAGGAGAGAGATAGAGAGAGAGAGAGAGAGAGTAGATAGATAGATAGATAGATAGAGAGAGAGAGAGAGAGAGAGAGAGAGAGAGAGAGAGAGAGAGAGAGAGAGAGAGAGAGAGAGAGAGAGAGAGAGAGAGAGAGAGAGAGAGAGAGAGAGAGAGAGAGAGAGAGAGAACGAACAGTGAGTTAGAACAGCAATGGAACGACAACTCAGTATGTGCAGTGTGTGTATGTCAGATGTTTCCACTGACTGACTGTGGGTGCGTATGTGTGTGTATACGTGCATGCATGTGTCAGGTGTTTCCACTGACAGTGTGTGTGTGTGTGTGTGTGTGTGTGTGTGTGTGTGTGTGTGTGTGTGTGTGTGTGTGTGTGTGTTTGAGTGTGTGTGTGTGTGTGTGTGTGTGTGTGTGTGTGTGTGTGTGTGTGTGTGTGTGTGTGTGTGTGTGTGTTTACCTTGCTATGGGGATCAGCAAACATTCTGGTGAAGATCTCACACAGTCTCTTCAGCTCCACACGGCTGTGGGGGAAAAGATGAGATGATTAGTTATCCAATAGGAGCCCACTTGGGTGAGATTAGTTATCCAATAGGAGCCCTCCTGGGGGAGATTAGTTATCCAATAGGAGCCCTCTTGGGTGAGATTAGTTATCCAATAGGAGCCCACTTGGGTGAGATTAGTTATCCAATAGGAGCCCACTTGGGGGAGTTATCCAATAGGAGCCCACTTGGGTGAGATTAGTTATCCAATAGGAGCCCACTTGGGTGAGATTAGTTATCCAATAGGAGCCCACTTGGGGGAGTTATCCAATAGGAGCCCACTTGGGTGAGATTAGTTATCCAATAGGAGCCCACTTGGGTGAGATTAGTTATCCAATAGGAGCCCACTTGGGGGAGTTATCCAATAGGAGCCCACTTGGGTGAGATTAGTTATCCAATAGGAGCCCACTTGGGTGAGACTAGATATCCAATAGGAGCCCTCCTGGGGGAGATTAGTTATCCAATAGGAGCCCACTTGGGTGAGACTAGTTATCCAATAGGAGCCCTCCTGGGGGAGAACCCCATTGGAAGCTAATGGCCGGAACCCCAGATGGAGCACTGAAGGGAGAGGATGTTCTAAGGGGTTCTAAGTAAGTTCTGTAGTGTAGTTCTCACCTGAGAATGCGCTGGCTCTTGAGGAGGTTCTGCAGGCCCAGTAGGCCCTCCTTCCTCTCGGACCAGTTAGAACTGGCGCAGTGGTTTAGAACCTCGGCCACGTCCTCCGTCTGGCGCAGGTAGTGCGGCATTCCGCCATTCCGTGAGCCGTACGAGCGTTCCGAACACGCGCTTGACGCATCACTATTGGCGTCATCATCAGAGTACATCCCTGGAGACTCGTAACGCCGACGCATCGGCCTCCGCTGGGGGAGAGACAAAGGGAGAGAGAGAGAGAGAGAGAGAGAGAGAGAGAGAGAGAGAGAGAGAGAGAGAGAGAGAGAGAGAGAGAGAGAGAGAGAGAGAGAGAGAGAGAGAGAGAGAGAGAGAGAGAGAGAGAGAGAGAGAGAGAGAGAGAGAGAAAATAAGTGATCCATATCACAGCAGTGGCTCTAAGCACACATGATGGCACAGGAACTACCATTAGAGGTCATGCAGCTACATTACTGAGGAGGGGTCAGGGGTCACAGAGGGGTCAAGGGTCAATCTACTGGGAGAGGAGGTCATGCAGTAGCTCTGATCTGACGGGAGTTGATGATCAGACAGTATGGAGGTGAGGTCAATTAAGAATTAATACTTCATGAAATATTACAGTCAGAGTGTGTGTGTGTGTGTGTGTGTGTGTGTGTGTGTGTGTGTGTGTGTGTGTGTGTCATAAATCTTCATTAAAATATTGAATGTGTGTTGAGAGAGAGAGATGCCCGTCTTCTCCAGTAGCAGTTAGCAATATTTAACATATCCGAGTGTGTGTGTGTGTGTGTGTGTGTGTGTGTGTGTGTGTGTGTGTGTGTGACAAAGAAATTAAATAAATGTCCAATGATTCTGTAGCACAGGGTAATGAATGTGAGGCCCTGTGTATTAATCTGCATCACTGCATTCCTGTCAGTGTGTTACTGTTTGTGTGTTTGTGTGTGTGTGTTTGTTTGTCAGTGTGCTCAGAAATATCCTTTTAGTTACAATTATATTTACAGTTATTATATAGCTCCAGGTGTGAATGGACATTTACACACAACACCAAAACATCACATTAAGGCAATTCCTTCAGATTTAAGTGTGTGTGTGTGTGTGTGTGTGTGTGTGTGTGTGTGTGTGTGTGTGTGTGTGTGTGTGTGTGTGTGTGTGAGAGATGTGTGTGTGTGTGTGTGTGTGTGTGTGTGTGCAGCTGGGCTGTT
>JAODXP020004529.1:22500-25000 GCA_027497455.2 Sardinella longiceps | reverse complement strand
CATCGATGTCGCTACGGGAACGCTGGAGCGACGAGGAGCCTGGAGTTGGGGCCGCACGAGACGGGACCGCCTTCGGAGCTGGACAACACACACAAACACACACACACACACACACACACACACACACACACACACACAAAACCATTACAATATGTCTACAGCACACACACAGGCATTCAAGGCATTCATGTTCATTCAGATTTTTGTGAAGTCACTTTCAGACTTTCACTGTGTGTGTGTATGCTTACGTGCTGTGTGTGTGTGTGTGTGTGTGTGTGTGTGTGTGTGTGTGTGTGTGTGTGTGTGTGTGTGTGTGATTCCTTACTCCTGCCTGCTAGCCCATAGCTGCTCTTGGTGGATAGCGGACGGCTGCAGAGAGAAAAGAGAAATGATTCAGTTTAGAGGAAAGAACTACAAGTGTGATGCACTACACACTTAAAGGAATACTCCGCTTTTTACTACAAACTTAACACACTTAAAGGAATACTCCACATTTTTACTACACACTGAACGCACTTAAAGGAATACTCCACCTTTGTACTACAAACTTAACACACTTAAAGGAATACTCCACCTGTTTACTACAAACTTAACACACTTAAAGGAATACTCCACCTTTGTACTATAGACTTAACACACTTAAAGGAATACTCCACCTGTTTAGCTACAAACTTAACACACTTAAAGGAATACTCCACCTGTTTACTACAAACTTAACACACTTAAAGGAATACTCCACTTTTTACTACACACTGAACACACTTAAAGGAATACTCCGCTTTTTACTACACACTGAACACACTTAAAGGAATACTCCGCTTTTTACTACACACTTAACACACTTAAAGGAATACTCCACTTTTTACTACACACTTAACACACTTAAAGGAATACTCCACATTTTTACTACAAACTTAACACACCACACACTGGGCCTACTGAGAGAGTTGCCCCACTGTTAAGAGAAAGAAGGACTTGTACAAATAAGATAAACTCATATGTTTCCGCCATATAGAAGGAAATAATTCCGGATCATGTATCTCACAATCCTGAGATTGAGTATTGCAGAATAACGAGATGCTAGGCCTATCTTGGAATAGTGAGATACTAGCCCTGTCTTGGAATTGCAAGGATATGAAGTCAGAGATGGTATTTTAGAATTCTGACTTGGAATGGTGCAAATCTGCTTCAAAGAGAACTTAAGTCATTTTGATCAACTGTCCCTTACTTTGGCTTACTTCCATAGTCTACAGAAAACACAAATACACAACACAAACACAAATAGTAACACAAAGACACAAACAAACAAACAAACAAACAAACAAACAAAAGAGCGTATAAACACAAAGATGTTTGCGTACTTGAGGCTCTCCTGTGAGCTGGAGGACGAGCGATCTGATTGGGGGAGGGACATGACGCTGTCGGAACCCTTCAGGTGGGACTGCAGAGCCTTCTGATAGGTCAGTTCCAGAGCCTGGAACAGTTGCTCCGCCTCTCGACTGAAGTGTCCATGGAACCCCCAATAGCACCTGTGGATAAGCATTACCTCACATCAGAGTGTGTGTGTGTGTGTGTGTGTGTGTGTGTGTGTGTGTGTGTGTGTGTGTGTGTGTGCGTGTGTCTCGGCTGAAGTGACCATGGAAACCCCAATAGGACAACCATTACCTCACATCAGTGTGTGTGTGTGTTCGTGTGTGTGTGTCGGCTGAAGTGCCCATGGAAACCCCAATGACAGCTGTGGGTGAGAGGACAACCACTTGACTGTTTGTGTGTGTGTGTGTGTGTGTGTGTGTGTGTGTGTGTGTGTGTGTGTGTGTGTGTGTGTGTGTGTGTGTGTGTGTGTGTGCGTGCGTGTTCATGTGTTTGCAAGTTCACTTGTTCATGAATTAGTGTGTTTGTGTGAGTGTTTATGACTTCATGTGTGTGTTTGTATGTGTGTTTGTATGTGTGTTTGTATTTGTGTGTTTGTGCGTGAGCGTGTGTGTGTTTCTTACTTCCTGGCGACGGAGCGTGCCTCAGAGTCTGCATCATGGACTCCCTTTTTGATGGTCTCCATGAGAACGGCTACATGCCTGCAGGAACCACAGACAGGGAACAGGGTCACACACACACACACACACACACACACACACACACACACACACACACACACACACACACACACCTGTCAAGTTCACTGCCATCTCATTCAGCCTCACACACACAAACACACTACCGCCCTCTCCCTCTCTTTCTCCTGTCAAGTCCACTGCCGTCTCATTCAGCCTCACACACACACACACACACACACACACACACAAAAACACACACACACACAATCTTCCTCCAGTCACGTCCACTGCTGTCTCATTCACCCTCTCTTTAACACACATTCTTTCTTCAGCACACACACACACACACACACACACACACACACACACACACACACAGCCCAAGTGTAGTTAGGGCGGCTGCATTTCTCATCTCTTTTCACAGGAAACACTTCAAGATGGGGCGGGGA
>JAODXP020004529.1:0-12500 GCA_027497455.2 Sardinella longiceps | reverse complement strand
GAGAGTGAGAGAGCAAGTGAGAGAGAGTGAGAGAGTGAGAGAGAGAGAGAGAGAGAGACACACTCAATCGAACACACAAAACATTACAGATATTTAGGCCTAACAATAAGTTCAAATGGAAAGTTCAGTCTTGCAGTGAATGATCTGAGAGAAAGAGCACGCAGAGCTTTCTATGCCATAAAACGTCAAATCACTGTGGAAATTCCAATCCGTATTTGGCTAAAAATATTCCAAACTGTTATTGAACCAATTGCCCTTTATGGCAGTGAGGTGTGGGGTCCACTTACAAATCAAGAATTCACCAAATGGGAAAAACATCCAATTGAGACCCTGCATGCAGAGTTCTGCAAAAATATCCTTAGAGTGCACAGATGTGCCACAAACAATGCATGCAGGGCAGAATTAGGCCAATATCCATTAATTATAAAAATACAGAAAAGGGCAACCAAATTTTGGAAACATTTGAAAAATAGTGACCCCCACTCATACCATTTTAAAGCTCTGCAATACCAAGAGTTGAGCAAAGGATACAGTCCCCTCACTCAGCTGGTCCTGAGTCTGAGTTCAGCTAATCCCACACATACTAATGCCATACTAACACCTCAGGACCAGAACCAAAAAACTACTGAAATTAGGATAAACCAAATTACAAAAACTTCAAAACAAAATTACACAAGTCATTGGCAAAATCAAACGAAACTGCAAAAGTAAAATGCAATTCTATTTGGCCCTAAACAGAGATTACACAATAGCACCCTATCTGACCCATATCCAAGACAAACATCTGAGAACCACCTGACAAAGTACAGACTCAGTGAGCATAATCTAGCAATAGAAGTGGGAAGGCACAGGCAAACATGGCTGCCAAAAGAAAGCAGACTGTGCCCCCACTGCGAACAACAGAAGGTAGAAACTGAGATACACTTTCTGACAGAGTGCACAAAATATGACACCATTAGAATTAAATACTTCGAAAAGATATCTAATGTACTCCCTGAATTCCTGCATGCAAGTGAGGAGGAGAGGCTTCCATACCTGACTGGAGAAAAAGAGGAATGCCTACTTCTCGCTGCTCAGTTTGTCTACTCATGCCATAAACACAGAACAGAGCTGAATATGGTATAGGCCTAGTGACATACTGTGTAATGAATACTGTATATACAAGCACTGACACAGACACAGACACACACACAGACACACACACACACAGACACACACAGACACACACACAAACACCGCACACACAAACACACACGACACACACACACGCACACACACACACACACACACACACACACACACACACACACACACACACACACACACACACACACACACACACACACACACACACACACACACACATGTTATTGTCGTTACTGTTGTTACGTGTTATATTATTGTTACATTACAATGCTGTTGTAATATTGTTTATTTCAATGCTTTGGCAATACCGTATAACATTATGGTCATGCTAATAAAGCTTCTTAAAATGAAATTGAATTGAATTGAGAGAGCAAGTGAGAGAGAGAGAGAGAGAGAGAGAGAGAGAGTGTGAGAGAGAGAGAGAGAGAGCGAGCAAGTGAGAGAGAGAGAGAGAGAGAGAGAGAGAGAGAGAGAGAGAGAGAGAGAGAGAGAGAGAGAGAGAGAGAGAGAGAGAGACCCCCCGTTAGCTCTCTCCAGCTAGCCCCCATGCTAACTGACACAGCGCCACATGTTCGCTGGGAAGCAACAGGGAGCCTGGAGACAAATGCAACAAATGGTGTACAAACACACACACACACACACACACAGTCACACCTGTTCCATGATGTCATCTGTGGACCCTGTCGCTTCAGCATAAGCCGATGCGGTTCCCTGCATCTCCTGCATGTCATTGTGATGCTCTCATTAAAAACAACACACACACACACACACACACACACACACACACACACACACCCCATCCCACGCTCTCTCTCTCTTTTCTTCCAGTCACCCAAATGCCAGCATCCATTCACGACACACACACACACACACACACACACACACACACACACACACACACACACACACACAGATATAAACACTGCTGCTCAAGCTCAAACAGTTTACGTCACACACACACACTTCCATACCCCATTGCTCTGGCCATTCACACCTCAAAGCAGTGCCTGTCCTTGAGCCAGAACACACACACACACACACACACACACACACACACACACACACACACAGAGAGAGAGAGAGAGAGAGAGAGAGAAGAGAAGACAGAAACACACAGCCAGTGACACAGAGACAGAGAGAGATTGGGAGAGATGGATACAGAGAGAAAGAGAGAGGAAGAAGACGAAAACAGAGGGATGGATAGAGAGAAAAGGAAAGAGAGAGAGAGAGAGAGGGATGGACAGACAGAGAAGAAGAAAGAGAGAGATGCTAGGAGCGGAAAGAGAGGGGGGATGCTAGAGGAAGAAAAAAGAGAGGGGGATGCTGAAAAGGAGAAAAAGAGAGGTGGATAGAGAGAAAAGGAAAGGAGAGAAAAGGAAAGAGAGAGGGATGCTAGAAGAAGAGAAAAAGAAAGGGATGGAGGGATAGCAGAGGAGGAGAAAAAAGAGAGAGGGATAGAAGAAGAGGAGAAAAAGAGAGAGGGATGCTAAAAGAAAAAGAGGAATGCTAGAAGAGGAGGAAAAGAGAGATGCTAGAAGAAGAAAAAGAGGAAAAGAGAGAGGGATGCGAGAAGAGGAAAAGAGAGAGGGATGAATACAAGAAAAGAAAAAAGAGAGAGGGAAGCGAGAAGAGGAGAAAGAGAGAGGGAAGCGAGAAGAGGAGAAAGAGAGAGGGAAGCGAGAAGAGGAGGAAAAGAGAGGGATGCGAGAAGAGGAGAAAAAGAGAGAGGGAAGCGAGAAGAGGAGAAAAAGAGAGAGATGCTTACAGGCACAGATCCTCCTGCACACCAGTTTTCTCAGCATGCCTTTACGCTCTCCTTCCTCCACAGCCTCCTCATCCCTCGCTCAACACACACACACACACACACACGCCTGCCTGCACTCACACACAAACACACACACGCTTGTCTCCCCTCTCTATTTCTCTCCCTCTCTCTCTCTCTCTCTCTGTAGCACGCGGTCTTGCCCCTCCCTGCCTAGCTAGAGACTGCGCATGTCATGTGCTTGCGTGTGTGTGTGTGTGTGTGTGTGTGTGTGTGTGTGTGTGTGTGTGTGTGAGCGTGCGTGGGCTTCACTGATCATGCACCAAGGGAGCCTTTCTCTCTGCTGTGACTCAAATAGAGGTCTACTCTCCGCTGGACAGGATTTTCCCCCGCTCCCTTCCCAAACCTGTGTGTGTGTGTGTGTGTGTGTGTGTGTGTGTGTGTGTGTGTGTGTGTGTGTGTGTGTGTGTGTGTGTGTGTGTGTGTGTGTGCGTGTCCCTCCCCCTTCTGTATTGTCTGCTGAGTTGTCAGTCCCACAGCTCCGCCTCGTGTTGCATCCAGCGGGGGAGGGGACAGGAGAGGAGGGGAGGGGAGAGAGAGAGAGAGAGAGAGAAGGAGGAGAGGAGAAGAGAGGAGTGGAGAGAGAGAGGAGTGGAGGAGTGAGAGAGAGAGAGAGAGAGAGAGAGAGAGAGAGAGAGAGAGAGAGAGAGAGAGAGAGAGAGAGAGAGAGAGAGAGAGAGAGAAGGAGGAGAGGAGAAGAGAGGGAGTGGAGAGAGAGAGAGGGGGATAGAATGGATGGATGAGAGGGAGAGAGGGGGGGCAGGAGAGGGAGAGAATGCATGGATGAGAGGGGGAGAGAGAGAGAGAGAGAGAGAGAGAGAGAGAGAGAGAGAGAGAGAGAGAGAGAGAAAGGAGTAGGAGGAGAGGAGAGAAGGAAAGAATGAAGAGAGGAGAGAGGGAGAGACTAGATGGATGAATGAGGGAGAGGGAGAGAGAGAGAGAGAGAGAGAGAGAGAGAGAGGAGAAAGAGAGAGAGAAGAGAGGGATGGATGGATGTAGCCTCTTAGTGTAACACACACACTCACACTTCGCTGTCGACGCATCAGTGTTTTCCAAAATGTCCTTGTGGACCAAAGTGCCACACACACACACACACACACACACACACACACACACACACACACACACACACACGTACACATGTGTATATGTACACACACACACACACACACACACACACACACACAGGTAGAATCTGGGTTAAAAGGCAAGAGTAAACAGGGCGGAAGGAAATAAAGCTGATCTGTTTTGTCTGCCGAGCAACAAGCATCAGACCCAACCATCTAGGGAGGGGGGAGAGAGAGAGAGAGAGAGAGAGAGAGAGAGAGAGAGAGAGAGAGAGAGAGAGAGAGAGAGAGATATATGCATTGGCATTTCTGTAACGGTATAAATGGCATTTCTGTAACAAAAGTGGCATTTCGTAACGTCATGTGGCATTTTTGCTACGTGTCATTGGCATTTCCGTAACGTAAATTGGCATTTCTGCAACATTGATTTTTTTTTCTAATTATTGTGGCATTTGTGCATCATATAGAAAAAAGGACTCAGTAAATATAATGATATAGCACATGTATCACTTATCGCCCTGCTATTAATATCAAGGCAAAAAATTAAGATTTTCTTGTATGCAGTCCATAGGAAACAAAATACCAAGTGTTACCTCTCTGATTTCTCTGTTCATCATCTACAAACCCTACTGTTATTTGAAAACAAAGTTAGATTGAGTGGAATGACCACAATGAGCCATTTTCGAAAGGAATGAGAAAGCTGTAGGAACGATACAGTGTAAAAAAATGAATAATTGTAAAAAAAAAAAAAACTGATACTGTAGGCCTAGTCTATGATGATAGATTATCAGTTATTCACCAATAATTGTAATCTAGAAGTCTACTTTAGTGGTATATGTAGTTGAAAAGGTTAACTTCTTTTACATTTAACCAGATGTTTCTTTGTTGAGAATTTCAGCATATATGAACATGTCAGTAGTGAGGAATCATTTAAAAACTCTAGATCATAAACAATATTTAATGGGTTCTACCTTAGGCAACAACACACCTCTGGTAAAAATGAGTTTCATAAGAATTCGTCAGTAACAAAAATAAGCTAAACGGGAGCTAGTGTACGGACATTCAATTTCATTTTTATGCTTTGACCTTTTTGTCCTGCACCTAAATTTTGGATGTGCGCACCACCTTCTTGTTTGATTAAACTTACTAACAAACTAACTTGCTAACTTCCTTGGCAGTGGGGACAAGATTCAGTATATCTAATGCATTAAGCCTGTGCACATAAAGGATACATGTGTGGTATCGTTTCATCTACCAAAAAGCTGAACCCATACGTTGTCAGTGGGCATTGCTGACTGGCCAGCTCAATTCATAGTCGTCAGTTTTAGCGTACAACTTGAGAATAGGAACACCTAACTGCCATAAAGCATATATTTCTGGAAAGCTCTCATTCTGTAGATTCGATTGATCATAAATATATCTCTGTTCTACCATGTCATCTACCAAATATCTGAACCCATAGGTTGTGAGTGGGCGTTGCTGACTGGCCAGCTCAACTCATAGTCATCAGTTTTTGGGGTACATCTTTGGGTTAGGAACACATAACTGCAATGAATTATATATTTCTGTAAAGCTCTCATTCTGTAGAGTTGATTGATCATAAATATATCTCTATTCTACAATGTCATCTGACAAAAATCGGAACTCATACATTGTAAGTGGGCATTGTTGACTGGCCAGCTCTCAACTCATAGTCGTCAGTTTTTAGGGTACAACTTGGGGATAGGAACACCTAACTGCCATAAATCATATATTTCTGGAGAGCTGTCCCTCTGTAGAATTGATTGATCATAAATATATCTCTGTTCTACCATGTCATCTACCAAATATCTGAACCCATAGGTTGTGAGTGGGCGTTGCTGACTGGCCAGCTCAACTCATAGTCATCAGTTTTTGGGTACATCTTTGGGTTAGGAACACATAACTGCAATGAATCATATATTTCTGGAAAGCTCTCATTCTGTAGAGTTGATTGATCATAAATATATCTCTATTCTACAATGTCATCTGCCAAATATCGGAACTCATACATTGTAAGTGGGCGTTGTTGACTGGCCAGCTCAACTCATAGTCGTCAGTTTTTAGGGTACAATTTGGGGATAGGAAATCCCAACTGACATAAATCATATATTTCTGGAAAGCTCTCATTCCGTAGTGTTCCTTGATCATAAATATATCTGTGTTCCACCATGTCTTCTGCCAAAAATCTGAACCCATACGTTGTAAGTGGGTGTTGCTGACTGGCCAACTCAACACATAGTTGTCAGTTTTTAGGGGACAACTTGGGGATAGGAACACCTAACTACCATAAATCATACATTTCTGGAAAGCTCTCATTCTGTAGAGTTCACTGATAGTATGTATAGCCATATTCAACCATGTCATCACCCAAAAATCTGAGCCCAAACGTTGTAAGCGGGCATTGGCGTCCTTACATCTCAACTCATAGTCATTAGTTTTTAGGGGACAACTTGAGGATAGGAACACCTAGCTACCATACATCATACATTTCTGGAAAGCTCTCATTCTGTAGAGTTGATTGATGGTATTTCTAGCCATGTACAGTCAGGTCTTCACCCCCAAAAATCTAAACCCAAACGTTATAAGTGGAGCTGTTAGTACATCTCAACTTCTTGTCGTTAGTTTTTAGGTACAACTTGAGGATAGGAACACCTAACTGCCATAAATCATACATTTCTGGAAAGCTCTCATTCTGTAGAGTTGATTGATGGCATTTACAGCCATGTTCAACCATGTCATCACCCAAAAATCTAAACCCAAACGTTATAAGCGGGCATTGCTGTCATTATATCTCAACTTCTTGTTGTTAGTTTTTAGGTACAACTTCAGGATAGGAAAACCTAACTGCCATAGATCATACATTTCTGGAAAGCTCTCATTCTGTAGAGTTCACTGATCGTATGTATAGCCATATTCAACCATGTCATCACCCAAAAATCTGAGCCCAAACGTTATAAGCGGGCATTGCGGTCATTATATCTCAACTCGTAGTCATTAGTTTTTAGGGGACAACTTGAGGATAGGAACACCTAACTACCATACATCATACATTTCTGGAAAGCTCTAATTCTTTCGAGTTGATTGATGGTATTCATAGCCATGTACAGTCAGGTCTTCACCCAAAAATCTGAGCCCAAACGTTGTAAGCGGGCATTGGCGTCATTACATCTCAACTCGTAGTCATTAGTTTTTAGGGGACAACTTGAGGATAGGAACACCTAACTACCATACATCATACATTTCTGGAAAGCTCTCATTCTGTAGAGTTGATTGATGGTATTTATAGCCATGTTCAACCATGTCATCACCCAAAAATCTAAACCCAAACGTTATAAGCGGGCATTGCTGTCATTATATCTCAACTTGTTGTTGTTAGTTTTTAGGGTACAACTTGAGGATAGGAACACCTAACTGCCATAAATCATACATTTCTGGAAAGCTCTCATTCTGTAGAGTTCACTGATAGTATGTATAGCCATATTCAACCATGTCATCACCCAAAAATCTGAGCCCAAACGTTGTAAGCGGGCATTGGCGTCATTACATCTCAACTCGTAGTCATTAGCTTTTAGGGTACAACTTGAGGATTGGAACACCTAACTGCCATAAATCATACATTTCTGGAAAGCTCTCATTCTGTAGAGTTGATTGATGGTATTCATAGCCATGTACAGTCAGGTCTTCACCCAAAAATCTAAATCCAAATGTTATAAGCGGGCGTTGGCGTCATTACATCTCAACTCGTAGTCATTAGTTTTTAGGGTACAACGTGAGGATAGGAACACCTAACTGCCATAAATCATACATTTCTGGAAAGCTCTCATTGTGTAGAGTTGATTGATGGTATTTATAGCCATGTTCAATCATGTCATCACCCAAAAACCTGAGCCCAAACGTTGTAAGCGGGCGTTGGCGTCTATTACATCTCAACTCGTAGTCATTCGTTTTTAGGGTACAACTTGGGGATAGGAACACCTAGCTACCATAAATCATAGATTTCCGGAAAGCTCTCATTCTGTAGAGTTGATTGATGGTATTTACAGCCATGGACATTCAGGTCTTCACCCAAAAATCTGAGCCCAAACGTTGTAAGCGGGCATTGGCGTCATTACATCTCTGCAACTCGTAGTCATTAGTTTTTAAGGGACAACTTGAGGATAGGAACACCTAGCTATCTGGAAAGCTCTCATTCTGTAGAGTTGATTGATGGGATTTATAGCCATGTTCAGTCAGGTCTTCACCCAAAAATCTAAACCCAAACGTTATAAGCGGGCGTTGCTGTCATTACATCTCAACTTCTTGTTGTTAGTTTTTAGGGTACAACTTCAGGATAGGAACACTCTAACTGCCATAAATCATACATTTCTGGAAAGCTCTCATTCCGTAGAGTTGACGGAGACTATTCTTTGCCATGTTCAATCATGTCATCACCCAAAAACCTGAGCCCAAACGTTGTAAGCGGGCGTTGGCGTCATTACATCTCAACTCGTTGTCATTAGTTTTTAGGGTACAACTTGAGGATAGGAACACCTAACCGCCATAAATCATACATTTCCTGGAAAGCTCTCATTGTGTAGAGTTGATTGATGGTATTTATAGCCATGTTCAATGATGTCATCACCCGAAAACCTGAGCCCAAAGCGTTGTAAGCGGGCATTGGCGTCATTACATCTCAACTCGTAGTCATTAGTTTTTAGGGTACAACTTGAGGATAGGAACACCTAACTGCGCATAAATCATACATTTCTAGAAAGCTCTCATTCTGTAGAGTTGATTGATGGGTATTCATAGCCATGTACAGTCAGGTCTTCACCCAAAAATCTAAATCCAAATGTTATAAGCGGGCGTTGGCGTCATTACATCTCAACTCGTAGTCATTCGTTTTTAGGGTACAACTTGAGGATAGGAACACCTAGCTACCATAAATCATACATTTCCGGAAAGCTCCCATTCTGTAGAGTTGATTGATGGTATTTACAGCCATGGACATTCAGGTCTTCACCCAAAAATCTGAGCCCAAACGTTGTAAGCGGGCATTGGCGTCATTACATCTCAACTCGTAGTCATTAGTTTTTAGGGGACAACATGAGGATAGGAACACCTAGCTATCTGGAAAGCTCTCATTCTGTAGAGTTGATTGATGGGATTTATAGCCATGTTCAGTCAGGTCTTCACCCAAAAATCTAAACCCAAACGTTATAAGCGGGCGTTGCTGTCATTACATCTCAACTTCTTGTTGTTAGTTTTTAGGGTACAACTTCAGGATAGGAACACCTAACTGTCATAAATCACACATTTCTGGAAAAGCTCTCATGTCCTGTAGAGTTGACGGAGACTATTCTTTGCCATGTTCAATCATGTCATCACCCAAAAACCTGAGCCCAAACGTTGTAAGCGGGCGTTGGCGTCATTACATCTCAACTCGTTGTCGCTTAGTTTTTAGGGTACAACTTGAGGATAGGAACACCCAACCGCCATAAATCATACATTTCTGGAAAGCTCTCATTGTGTAGAGTTGATTGATGGTATTTATAGCCATGTTCAATCATGTCATCACCCAAAAACCTGAGCCCAAACGTTGTAAGCGGGCATTGGCGTCATTACATCTCGAACCTCGTAGTCATTAGTTTTTAGGGTACAACTTGAGGATAGGAACACCTAACTGCCATAAATCATACATTTCTGGAAAGCTCTCATTCTGTAGAGTTGATTGATGGTATTCATAGCCATGTACAGTCAGGTCTTCACCCAAAAATCTAAATCCAAATGTTATAAGCGGGCGTTGGCGTCATTACATCTCAACTCGTAGTCATTAGTTTTTAGGGTACAACTTGAGGATAGGAACACCTAACTGCCATAAATCATACATTTCTGGAAAGCTCTCATTCTGTAGAGTTGATTGATGGCATGTAAAGCCATGTTCAATCATGTCATCACCCAATAACCTGAGCCCAAACGTTGTAAGCGGGCTTTGGTGTCATTACATCTCAACTCGTAGTCATTAGTTTTTAGGGTACAACTTGAGGATAGGAACACCTAACTACCATACATCATACATTTCTGGAAAGCCCTTCATTCTAGTAGAGTTGATTGATGGTATTCATAGCCATGTACAGTCAGGTCTTCACCCAAAAATCTGAGCCCAAACGTTATAAGCGGGCGTTGCTGTCATTACATCTCAACTTCTTGTTGTAAGTTTTTAGGGTACAACATGAGGATAGGAACACCTAACTACCGTAAATCATACATTTCCGGAAAGCTCTTCATTGTGTAGAGTTGATTGATGGTATTTATAGCCATGTACATTCAAGTCTTCACCCAAATATCTGAGCCCAAACGTTGTAGCGTGATTATTGGCGTCATTACATCTCAACTCGAAGTCATTAGTTTTTAGGGTACAACTTGAGGATAGGAACACCTAACTGCCTGCCATACATCATACATTTCTGGAAGGCTCTCATTCTTTAGAGTTCACTGATAGTGTATGTATAGCCATATTCAACCATGCCATCACCCAAAAATCTGAGCCCAAACGTTGTAAGCGGCAGCATTGGCGTCATTACATCCTCAACTGCGTTGTCGTTAGTTTTTAGGGTACAACTTGAGGATAGGAACACCTAACTGCCATAAATCATACATTTCTGGAAAGCCCTCATTCTTCAGAGTCGATTGATGGTATTTATAGCCATGTACAGTCAGGTCTTCACCCAAAAATCTGAGCCCAAACGTTGTGAAGCGGGCGTTGGCGCTCATTACATCTCAACTCGTAGTCATTAGTTTTTAGGGCACAACTTGAGGATAGGAACACCTAGCTACCATAAATCATACATTTCTGGAAAGCTCTCATTCTGCAGAGTTGATTGATGGTATTCATAGCTAATGTACAGTCAGGTATTCACCCAAAAATCTAAATCCAAATGTTATAAGCGGGTGCTGGCGTCATTACATCTCAACTCGTAGTCATTAGTTTTTAGGGTACAACTTGAGGATAGGAACACCTAACTGCCATAAACCATACATTTCTGGAAAGCTCTCATTCTGAAGAGTTGATTGATGGTAGTGTGAATACAATGTTCAATCATGTCATCACCCAATAACCTGAGCCCAAACGTTGCAAGCGGGCGTTGGCGTCTATTACATCCTCAACCCGTAGTCATTAGTTTTTAGGGACAACTTGAGGATAGGAACACCTAACTGCCATAAATCATACATTTCGTGAAAGCCTATTCTGTAGAGTTGATTGATGGTATGTAAAGCCATGTTCAATCATGTCATCACCCAATAACCTGAGCCCAAACGTTGTGGCTGTGGCTTTGGCGTCATTACATCCTCAACTCGCAGTTATTAGTTTTTAGGGTACAACTTGAGGATAGGAACACCTAACTACCATAAATCATACATTTCTGGAAAGCCCTCATTCTGTAGAGTTGACTGATGGTATTCATAGCCATGTGTACAGTCAGGTCTTCACCCAAAAATGCTGAGCCCAAACGTTATAGCGGCGTTGCTGTCATTACATCTCAACTTCTTGTTGTAAGTTTTTAGGTACAACATGAGGATAGGAACACCTAACTACCGTAAATCATACATTTCCGGAAAGCTCTCATTCTGTAGAGTTGATTGATGGTATTTATAGCCATGTACATTCAGGTCTTCACCCAAAAATCTGAGCCCAAACGTTGTAAGCGGGCATTGGCGTCATTACATCTCAACTCGTAGTCATTAGTTTTTAGGGGACAACTTGAGGATAGGAACACCTAACTACCATACATCATACATTTCTGGAAAGCTCTCATTCTGTAGAGTTGATTGATGGTATTTATAGCCATGTTCAACCACTGTCATCACCCAAAAATCTAAACCCAAACGTTATAAGTCGGGCATTGCTGTCATTATATCTCAACTTGTTGTTGTTAGTTTTTAGGGTACAACTTCCAGGATAGGAAAACCTAACTGCCACGAGATCATACAGTACCGGAAAGCTCTCATTCCCTACTGTAGAGTTCACTGATGGTATGTATAGCCATATTCAACCATGTCATCACCCAAAAATCTGAGCCCAAACGCTTTGGTGGCGGAGCATTAAGGCCAGTCATTACATCTCAACTCGTAGTCATTAGTTTTTAGGGTGCTAACTTGAGGATTGGGACCACCTTAAACGGCCACAAATCATACATTTCTGGAAAGCTCTCATTCTGTAGAGTTGATTGATGGTATTCATGGCTGTCATGTACAGATCAGGTCTTTCACCCAAAAATCTAAATCCAAATGTTATATAAGCGGGCGCTGGCGGCACTACATCTCAACTCGTAGTCGTCAGTTTTTAGGGGACAACTTGAGGACAGGAACACCTAACTGCCATAAACCATACATTTCTGGAAAAGCGCTCATTCTGTAGAGTTGATTGATGGTATGTAAAGCCATGTTCAATCATGTCATCACCC
>JAODXP020004526.1:0-20000 GCA_027497455.2 Sardinella longiceps | reverse complement strand
ATGGTAATAGTCTAGATTGGGGAACACCATTTGAGAATAATCTGGATTGATACACATTAGAATAGTCTGGTTTGATACAGATGAGTATAGTCTGGATTAATACAGATTAGAAGAGGTTAGATCGGGGGCTATTTGAGAATAGTCTGGATTTATACCGAATAGAATAGTCTGGATTAATACAGATTAAAACAGTCTAATACGGATTAGAATAGTCTGGATTGATACAGATTAGAAAAATCTGGATTAACAGAGATTAGAATAGTCTAGATTGATACAGATGATGTGCAGCAGTGCAGCAGGGCCATGATGCTATTGGCTGGTGTTGATAATGTAGTGGGCGTGTACCTGTGCAGCAGGGTCATGATGCTATTGGCTGGTGTGATGATGATGTAGTGTAGTGGGCGTGTACCTGTGCAGCAGGGTCATGATGCTATTGGCTGGTGTGATGATGATGTAATGTAGTGGGCGTGTACCTGTGCAGCAGGGCCATGATGCTATTGGCTGTGTTGGAATCAAGGCCTGTGGTTGGTTCATCCAGGAAGAGCAGGGAGGGGGAAGTGATCAGCTCCATTCCAATACTGCAGCGTTTACGCTCACCACCGGACACACCCCGTAAGAACTCAGTACCTATCTAATACACACACACACACACACACACACACACACACACACACACAATCAGTTTCATTCCAATACTGCAGCGTTTACGCTCACCACCCGACACACACCGTAAGAACTCAGTACCTATCTAATACACACACACACACACACACACACACACACACCATCAGTTTCATTCCAATACTGCAGCGTTTACGCTCACCACCGGACACACCCCGCAAGAACTCAGTACCTATCTAATACACACACACACACACACACACACACACACACCATCAGTTCCATTCCAATACTGCAGCATTTACGCTCACCACCCGACACACCCCGCAAGAACTCAGTACCAATCTAATACACACACACACACGCACACACACACACACACCATGAGATCCATTCCAATACTGCAGCGTTTACACTCACCACACACACACACACACACACAGGCACTCATACACGGACACACACACGCGACACACACACACACACACGCACACACACCTTGGTGTTGGCGCAGTCCTGCAGTCCCAGCTGCTGAATGATATCTTCCACTTTCTGCTTCTTAGCACTCGTAGAGTATTGTTTCCGTGACAACCTCAGATTGGCAGAGAAGAGAAGACTCTCCTTGACCGTCAGAGTTCCCATCAGTATGTCATCCTAAGACACACATACACACACACACACACACACACACACACCATCAGTAAAACACTATAGCATCTAGCATAGAGGCAACCAAAACTCTTCTCTCCCTCTCTCACACACACACACACACACACACACACACACACAGTACACACAAGACAGGGTTCCTAAATGGTTCTTCAAGCCAAATTCAATATGTTCTAGGACCTTTTTAAGATTATTTATTTAAAATAAATTTCATTATTTCACAGACCTACAGCAAAGAAAAACATTATATGACTTGTGTTTGGCGATGTTGTGGACCCAGAAGGGTCACACACAGACAGACAGACAGACAGACAGACAAAGACGGGCAGACAGACAGACACACAACACAACACACATCCACACACTCACAAATTTTGACATCACTCTTACCTGCACCACATAGGCGGAGCTAAGGCGGAGTTCAGAGGTCACCTGCTGTCCATCAACGAGGACACACCCACCACGTAAGCCACGAGGATCCTTCCTCCCAGCAATGACATCCAGCAGCCTACACACACACACACACACACATTATATTCTGGTGTGTGTGTATGTGTGCGCGTGCATTTCTGGCAAGTGTGTGTATGTGTGTGTAAGTGTGTGTGTTTGTTTCTTACGATGTTTTTCCACTTCCTGTTGGTCCCATGATGGCATTCATGCCCGTCTTCATGATCCCACTGAAAGAACCAATCAGGGAGACACACTCATGTCACATGACTCAAACAGCCAATCAGATAGACACACTCATGTCACATGACTCAAGCAGCCAATCAAATAGCCGATCACATTAAGTTTGTGACCCATCCATAACTCTAGTTATGGGCCAAACTTCCTGGGTATAGAAAATGCTAACATCAGGTTTAAATACGTTGTACAGTAATACTATTAGCCATTGGCTCAGATAAGCTAGTGGGAAAATGGCAGATAATGACTGGACACCTAAAATAGGCCTATACCATTAATAGCCTCTTAGCGATACTTGCTATGTGCTTTTAATGATTGCTGACTTGTACTTGTAGCTACTTGCTACTGTATGTGTAGTATATTAGCCTACCTAACTCTTTGCTAACTTATAGCCTTTCAAGACTACTTGTTACTTGCATGCTTTTCTGGATTGTTAGCACATGACCCTTTGTTAATTCATAGATACTTAATTGGATGGCTAATATATTAGTCTACCAAACTCTTAGCTAACATACATCTACCTGCTACTGTATGTGGTATTCTGGGTTGCTAATGCATGGCATATTAGCCTACTGACTCTTTGCTAAGTTTTAGCTTCTAGCTATTAGTTATTTTTCTATTCCCAATACAGTCGTAATCTCCTTAAATGTTATGATTCAAAAGTGTGTGATCTCGGGGGAAAAACGCTTTTATTTGTCAGTCAGTACCTGGACATTTCAAAAGAGTTGTTTACAGGACAGCAAGATTCAACATTAAAGGAGCAGTGTGTAGGATTGTGGCAAAAATTGGTACTACACTTATGTTCAAAATGTTGCTTTTCTTTAAAAGCATCTCCTATACATATCCTTATTTTATCTCTCACAATGTATTTTGGAAGCATAATGAGGCCTTGAAAATGACAACAACACAGACACCACTTGAAATGACAACAAAAACACTATTTGTTGGTTGCAACCTAGCTTTTCAAATGAACACGATTCCTTCATGTCTGGTGACTTATCAGGGCCATTTTATGATTATTTGGAATACACGCTGTATTTCTTCAACAGCTCCATCAGACACAGCTGCGGGAGGTGTGTTGAGTTCAGACGCTGTGTTCAACAGCTCCATCACACACAGCAGAGGGAGGCGTGTTGAGTTCAGCCATCTCCACATCATCATAGGTCTTCATCTCCACGCTGCTGCCCCTCTCTACTCTGACGTCCAGAAGTCTGCTCTCCTGTTCTACTTCTCTGATTGAACCAGATCGCAGCTGCGACCATCCCCAGCAGCCCACAGCCCATAAGTGAAGCGTATGCTCTGTAGAAAGGAGAGTGCACCCCTAAGGGATCCAAATACACGAGGCGGAAGGAGCCATCAGAACAACGCCCCCAGATTTCCCCCTTCCATAGACGCTCCATGTGTACACTCCACTGTCCTCTGCTGTGAGGTTGGAGATGATCAGAGAGGAATTAGAAGATGCTGTAGACACAGTCACTCTGCCCCTCAGATCCTCAGGCAGATTCATGTGTGTGTTAACATAGTAAAGGTCTGAAGTCCGAGACTGTGGTTGGGGAGTTTTCTGAAAGGACCAATGTGTCCCATACGCAAACACAATGTTCTTCAGGTATTTTGTGATGTTCAAGAGGATATGATCACCAGGAGAGAACATCACATCCAGGGTGGAGAGTTTGGTGCAAATATAGAGGTCAATCTTCTTCAGCCCCACACTGCTTTTACATTCATATGGCCCAGAGTGTTGGAGTGTCACACAGGGAATGATGAGGGAGTAGTCCCCAGTCAGACTGCCATTCAGCATCACTTCCTGTGGGCGGGTCAGATTGTACATCACTTCCTGTGGGCGCGTCTGATGGCTGTGTTTGACATGTCCAATTGGAGTGGTCCAGTACACTAGGTCAGGCAGCTCTCCTTTTGCAATGCAGGGAAGAGTCACATTCTCCTCTTCATAAGCAAAAACATATTTAGGTCGTTTATCCAGTCTCCGGTTGTTATAACTTTGGCACTGAGCTCCTCTCCACACTGTACAGTAGAACTGAAAGTCACGTCCCGTAACCTCAGACAGTGTGAGCAGAGAGGTGTTGAGATCCAGCTGCAGTCGGCCCTTCAGATCCTCCACCAGTGGCTCCAGTGAGGAGTTGGTGTCCAGGACCAGATTGGGGTTCTCTGAATGCCAGACATGTCTGTACAGCTGCAGGCTGCTCCCGTGTCCCAGAGGAGAATCCAGACTGCACAGCTCAACACTGGCACCATAGCTCACCCTTTTGATAGGAACCTCAACACCCTTTGCACAGATAGTGAGATGAAATTTCCTGTGTTCTGTGAAGTTTCCTCTCCAACCCTCAGCCCTGTAGTCTCCATTCTGGGACGTGGTGAGGTTGGACATTTCAAAAACGCTGCTTTTCTTTTTTCAAACTGGCCACACTTGACCTCATATCCATTTGGCTGCAGTCTGTCTGGCTGTGAGCAATTGATCAGAAGCAGGTCTCCTTCTCCTGTACAACGTCTGTACAACACATAGTCATCCATTTTGGAGATCCTGGGATAAAATCTAATATCCCCTCCTTCATGTCCAAATTTGAGTTTAGGATCTACACTGAGGTGGACCCCAGTGCTGACAAAGGAGCAAGAGAAATCCACTAACACACAATGCTGTCTCCATTCTGCTTCCTTGTCTGGGTTTGTGTAGAAGTTTAGTCTGCGTCCGTGTCACTCCAATGCAAGCAGGCAGACTGTGAGAACTCTGACAAGCTCATCCTGCCCTTCTACCAATCGGAACTGACGTGTGTGTGTGTGTGTGTGTGTGTGTATGTGTGCGTGTGTGTGTGTGTGTGTGTGTGGGTGTTTTAGGTCAACATGTGCCTCCATGGAAATGTGTCTTAATTTTAACTTTCAGAAAACAGGAAATCTTGAGGTGAGAAACCACAGATCCCCTCGCCCCTGTGTGTGTGTGTGTGTGTGTGTGTGTGTGTGTGTGTGTGTGTGTGTGTGTGTGTGTGTGTGTGTGCGTGTTTGTGTACGTGTGTGTGTGTGTGTGTGTGTGTGTGTGTGCATACATGCATGCCTGTGTGTGAACCATCCTTGAAGACATCTTGCATTGACGTGTGTGTGTCTGTGTGCACTGCAAAAAATGCCCCTCTAGAAATAAGATGAAAATTCTTAAATTTGTGTCATATTGTCTTGTATTGAGCAAATAAATCTGCCAATGGGGTAAGAAAAATTTTCTAGGTAAGAATTCTTAAAATTTGCAAAAATAGAATTCTTAAAATGAGCAAAATAGTCTAGACTTATTTCAAGCAACATTTCTTGAAACAAGAAAAAATACTAAGATTAATTTTCTTATTTTTGAGATCTAGAGTCTATAAATTAGCCATATTTTCTTAAAACTAGTCAACAAAAATGCTGAAAACAAGACAAATTTGCTTGAATATAAGACATTTATGCTAAATTCAAGCCAGGCCATGTGGTCTCCCATCCAGCTTAGAATCCTTCACAATGCTGCTTAGCTTTTTTTATGAAGTTGCTCTGCTCTCACTTTGGAAACAAACCACCAACCCCTTGAGTGTGGAGTATGGTATATGATTTTTTTTGACAGGAATTCCACAAGGCACCTTTAAATGATCAAGTTTTACTTTCCCTCTCAGTCTCAGTTGGACTGTTTTTAGCTTGAGAATAGCATTGAATGCTACCAGCATCTCAAAATTTCTTAGCTTCAGGTTAGCATTGAATGCCACTAGCATCTCACACTATTTTAGCTTCAGGTTAGCCTTGAATGCTACAGCATCTCACACGTCTTTATCTCGGGGTTAGCATTGAATGCTACTAGCATGTCACACTGTGTGTCGGTAGTCTGTCTGGCTCTTAAATTTTTCAGTGGGATTAGATTTCAGTAGCAGAAAACTATACAAAATAAAAGCACTAACACATTTATGCAGGATTTATTATTATTATTATTATTATTATTATTATTAATAATAATAATAATAAAACTATTTAATGACTCCGTTACATATAACACTCTTTCACAGACAATTCCAGAATTATACTGTTCAAACCCCATGACAACCACTGAACCACCTTTATCTGTGGTAGTTCATTCAGAAACGAAAATTTCTAAGGCTGCATCCTGGTTACCCAGTCAACCTAAAGGCTTGTTTTGGTGTGGCCATTGTACACAGTATTCAAAAAAAGAGCCATCGCCACGGTAATCACTATGAAGTTAGGCTCTTGGTGGTAAAAACAAACACTCTGCACGTGTGTGTGAACCGATGGCTTTGACCTTTGACCTATGGCATGCTAACTGATGGTAATCATGCAGCAAGCTAACTTTGACCTGTTAACTGGAGGATACACACAACAAACACACACACACACACACACACAAATGACAACAACAAAGGAACTCCATAAGAACCTGTCTCTCCTTCTCTTTTCCTGAGCGTATACATCTCTTTTACACACACACACACACACACACACACACACACACACACACACACACACACACACTCTAACCCACCTGACATTCTTGTGAATCTCCTTCTCTTTTCCTGAGTGTATACAGTGCTTTTATACACACACACACACACACACACACACACACACACAAACACACACACACTCTAACCCACCTGACATTCTTGAGAATCTCCTTCTCTGTTCTTGAGCGTATACAGCACTTTTACACACACACACACACACACACACACACACACACACACACACACACACACACACACACACTCTAACCCACCTGACATTCTTGAGAATCTCCTTCTCTTTTCCTGAGCGAGTGCAAAGGTTCCGACCCTCCTGGACCACGTAGTGAAGATTCTGGAACGTTAGAGTTGGCCCGTCCACCGACGCACGGAACTCCGGTTCTACCATCTCCATCAAGGGTTCTAACACACACACACACTCATATACGATGAGAAATACCTCAGTAAGACAGTGAGAGACACACACACACTAGCAGAGTAGTTTGAGAGTGAGAGATATTGCATGTGTGTGTGTGTGTGTGTGTGTTTGTATGAGAGAGACAAGGCACGCCCATTTATAGCTCAACTGCCAATCATAATGAGCTCAGGAGATAAGTGCAGATAAACTCCTAGGTATATGTGTGTGTGTGTTTGATAGAATCCTGTGTGTGTGTGTGTGTGTGCACGTGTGTCTTTATGTGGTTACTGCATGTGTGTGTGTGTGTGTATGCAGTTGCTGTGTGTCTAGTTGCTGTGTGTGTGTACAGTGTGTTTATGTGTGTACAGTGTGTTTATGTGTGTACAGTGTGTTTATGTGTGTACAGTGTGTTTATGTGTGTACAGTGTGTTTATGTGTGTACAGTGTGTTTATGTGTGTTGTGAGCGCCCGGCTACTTTGACACTGAACAGAGGGTAGACCAACTGGAAATGAGCAGACAGAATCAAGGATTGCAGTGAAATTAACTTAGAATTTATTATTGAAATAAGTGGGGAACGGGGAGCAGGGAGTAAATGCAACTTAAATCTTCATTCAATCTTCTGAGGGACTCCCGGGCTTCGTCTGGCCTTTCCTGAGGCAGAGACAGGAGAGAGAGAGAGAGAGAGGCAGGGCAAGCCAAAGGTTAGATGAGGTTTTTAAGATTCCCAACACTGACCTCGTACTTCAGCTGTGGCCCGTCCTTTGTGAGCACGTTTGCTCTGTTACAGCGATTCCTCCAAGAACGTTGCGTGCACGAGACTGGCTGTAGCGTGGGTCTGATCCTTACTTCTCAGATTCCAGAACCAGTCTGACTTCAGCCAGTTACAATGTCCCTAAAAAGGCTGCTAGTTGCCAGCCTGACTCACTGCACCTGTGGAGAGAGAACGGGAGACACCTGGGGGCGGGGCTAGGGTCTTGCTGTCAGGTAGTATCGTCCATCTATTACCACGCCCCTTAGTCTTTGTTTGCCTGAGCGAAGGCATGTGTGGCACTGCTTACAGGCTGGGCCCTCACATATCCCCCCTCAGCTCCGACGCACCGTGCGGAGCGGCAGACCACAAGCAGTCATCCCTCCTTGACATGGCATCAGCGTTCCCATGCAGCTTCCCCGCTCTGTGCTCCACTGTAAACTTGAAATCCTGGAGGTGCAGAAACCAACGGGTTATTCTGGCATTCCTGTCTCTATTGTTGGCCATCCACTTTAGCGGGGCATGGTCAGTGACTAATGTAAATTCTCGTCCCAACAAGTAGTATCGTAACTTCCCCATAGCCCATTTAACTGCTAAACATTCCTTTTCTATGGTTGCATAATTTTTCTCATGAGGAAGTAATTTGCGACTCACAAAGGTGATGGGATATTCTACATCATGATGGACTTGAGACAAGACTGCCCCAAGGCCTACCTCTGAAGCGTCCGTCTGGAGCACAAACCGCTTGCCGAAATCTGGGGTGTGTAGCACAGATTCACTGCAGATGGCCATCTTCAAGACATCAAAGGCTTTCTCCGCATGCTCCGTCCACTTCACTCGGTTAGGAGCATTTTTCCTTGTCAGCTCATGGAGGGGGGACGCTATAGAGGCAAAGTTAGGGATAAACTGTTGATAATAACCCACTAACCCTAGGAAGGTCCGTACCTGCCGTTTGGTCTGGGGCTGGGGCCAGGTTGTTATAGCATCCACCTTCTTCACCTGGGGCTTCACGTTTCCTCGTCCAACCGTATACCCAAGGTAGTTAGCTTCATCCAAGGCCAGAGAGCATTTCGCAGGATTAGCTGTTAGACCTGCATCCCGGAGTGCTTGGAGAACGGCTGTTAAGTGCTGGAGATGGGCTTCCCAGGAGGTACTATGGACCACAATATCATCCAGGTACGCTGCAGCATATTCCTGGTGTGTACGGAGCAGCTTGTCCATGAGCCTCTGGAACGTTGCCGGGGCTCCATGAAGCCCAAAGGGTAGGACCCGATACTGGAAGGCGCCGTCTGGTGTTGAGAAGGCCGTCTTCTCCTTTGCCTGTGGAGTGAGTGGTACCTGCCAATATCCTTTGGTCAGGTCCAGTGTGGAGATGAATCTAGCTGGTCCCAACCTCTCCACTAATTCATCTACACGGGGCATGGGATATGTGTCAAACTGGGAGATCTCGTTCAATTTTCTATAGTCATTACAGAACCTGATACTCCCATCAGGCTTCCCAACAAGGACTATAGGGCTGGACCAGGCACTGTGGGATTCTTCTATCACCCCAAGGTCTAGCATCTTCCTCACCTCTTGTCGAATGGCATCACGCCGGGCCTCTGGGATTCGGTATGGTCGGAGTCTTACTGTCTTCCCAGGTTCTGTCTTAATGTCATGGGCAATCACCGTTGTCTGTCCTGGAGTCTCTGAGAACACATCCTTATTCCTATCGAGGAGTTCTTTGAGGTCCTGTGCCTGTTTGACAGACAGCTGGTCGCCCATCTTTACTGGAGGAAGAACATGGGAAGGCACATTAGTTATTAAGACATCAGAGGGGAAGGGGGCAGGTTCACGCCATGGCTTCAGCAAATTGACATGATAGATTTGCTGACCTTTCCGACGGCCCACCTGACGTATTTTGTAGTTGACTGCTCCCACCCGTTCCATTACTTCATAGGGTCCTTGCCACTTGGCCAAGAACTTACAGTCACTGGTGGGGATTAAGACCATGATTTTGTCGCCTGGCTTAAATTGTCTTACCAGAGCCCCCGGTTGTAGGCCTGGGCTTGTTGTACCTGGGCCTGCCGCATGTGTTCCCGTACCAGGGGCCAGATTTGGGTCATCCGGTGGTGCATCTGCTCCACGTGTTCCACAACACTGCGATGAGTCGATGGTTGTTCCTCCCAGGCTTCCTTGGCTAAGTCCAACATCCCTCGTGGTTTCCGTCCATATAGGAGTTCAAATGGAGAGAAACCTGTGGAAGCCTGTGGAACCTCACGTATGGAGAACAGAACATAAGGCAGCAACTGATCCCAATTCTTTCCGTCTACGTCTATCACTTTGTGTAGCATGTGCTTTAGAGTTTTGTTGAACCTCTCGACAAGCCCATCCGTCTGAGGATGATAAATAGATGTCCTGATCTGCTTCACTTTCAAGCTCTGACAAATTCTTTTCATTACTCCTGACATAAAACAGGACCCTTGGTCTGTCAGGATTTCATGTGGCAAGCCCACTCTACTGAAGAGTAGGAACATCTCTCTGGCTACTGCTTTTGTGGTGGCTGAACGGAGGGGAACGGCCTCAGGATAGCGGGTGGCGTAGTCCAGTATAACCAGGATATAACGATGGCCCCTGCTGGACTTTGGGAGGGGCCCGACAATATCCATGCCGATCCTGCTAAAAGGAGTCTCAATAATGGGTAGGGGTATTAGAGGGTTCCGGTATTCTACCTTGGGAGAGTTGATCTGACACTCAGCGCAGTGTTGGCAATAGTCCTCCACAGCCCGTTTCACCCCCGGCCAATAGAAGCGGCTAAGAATGCGTTCATACGTTTTCTCTCTGCCTAAATGCCCCCCTAGAATATGGGAGTGGGCTAGATACAGCACTTTGGAAATATAATCCTTAGGCACCAACAACTGTTCACAAAGCCCAGTGTTTGTTTTAGTTACACGGTACAACAGGTTATTTTTCACCATGAAATGAGGAAAAGACACTTGACTCACCCCCTGCTGTCTTTGGCCCTCGATCACCTGAACATCCCTCCAGGCTTGGGTCAGGTTGGGATCCCGCAGCTGTGCTGTGCCGAACCGCCCGGAGGTAGAATTTTCATCTACATCGATTTTTGGAAATTGGGAGAACACTTCATCCGATCCTATGTCTTCCAGAGGCTCTTCTTCAGCCACCCGCTCTGGGTCTGTAGCTGTGGTGGTGCGGTGGCTAGGCTTACCCACCTCAACATCACTGGCCTCAGCAGGACTGTCATCCGGGGAGACAGCAGCCCAAGCTGGCTGGGGAGCCTTAACTGGTTTCACAAGGCGTCTCTTCGGTGGCGGACGACGGTGTTGGTCCTTTGCTTTTGTGGGCCAATACTGGGAAAACAGTGGGCAGTCTCGACCTAGAAGCACTGGAACTGGTAGCTGCCCGACGACCCCAACCCGCAAACTGAAGCGTCCTCGAGGAGTGATCATCTGGACCTCAGAGGTGGGGTATTTGCGGGTATCACCATGAACGCAAGACACAGAGATGTCTTCTCCCTGGGTTTCGGTGGCAAATTCAGGACGGACAAGAGAGATCATGCTTCCGGAGTCCAAAAGGGCCTCTGTGTCTTTTCCAGCAACCTTCACTGGAAACTTTGGGGCAGGTGCTCCTTCATGGGCCCAACACGTGGTCATGTGTTGGCAAAAGAGACTCTTACCCTCTGTCGATCCAGCTGTAGGCATCGGTTCATCTCGATCTGGGCACTCTCTAGCCATGTGTCCCTCTCTGCCACAGGAAAAACACCTTGGAAGTGGGGAGGGCACCTGTGTTCGTCGGGGCATTGGCATGGTCCATCCCGAAGAAGTGCGACCTGTTTGTTGATGAGCCACTTTACTCGTTATCTCTCTCTCAACTTTAGCTTTAGAGACAGTTGGCCTGGGATTCTCAGTCTTCATTAGGTTACCCAACACCTTGTGATTCTCCAACAGAGCGATGAGATTTTCCAAAGTCGGGGCCCCCTGTTGTGCTACATACCTCTTGGCGTCGTTCGGTAGCCCACGGATGCATCGGTCAATCACCACTCGATCAACGATAGGAGGTCCACTTGCTTCTTCCAGCCAGCTCCTGGTAAAGCGGACTAGAGCCATAATCTGCCCCCGAGCAGGAAGAGCGGGATCGTAGGTCCAATCATGAACTCGCTGTGCACGGGCAGGAACGCTAAGTCCAAATTGAGCTAGAATGGCAGTCTTTACCTTATCATAATTCGCTGCATCGGTGAGTGATAGGTCTCGACAAGCTTTCTGGGCTTCTCCTGTCAGATAAGGCATCAGGTTGTTCGCCCACTCTGCTTTCGGCCATTTCTCTCTCTGGGCGGTCCTCTCAAACAGTACGATGTATGTCTCGATATCATCGTCTTTCGTTAGCTTGGTTAGCACATCCTTCGGCTGTTTTTCGTGTTTCCTACTGACTTGCACAGTTCTGCTACTGCGATCTGCAGAGTAGCTTGCGTCGCCAAGATGGCTTTTAAAGCCTCGTCCATTTTGTCTTCAGTCTGACGTACTCAAATCCAGTTCGGTCTACCCCTTGAGAGCGAGGATTCAATGCCCGCATTCTCCACCATATGTGAGCGCCCGGCTACTTTGACACTGAACAGAGGGTAGACCAACTGGAAATGAGCAGACAGAATCAAGGATTGCAGTGAAATTAACTTAGAATTTATTATTGGAATAAGTGGGGGAACGGGGAGCAGGGATAAATGCAACTTAAATCTTCATTCAATCTTCTGAGGGACTCCCGGCTTCGTCTGGCCTTTCCTGAGGCAGAGACAGGGAGAGAGAGAGAGAGAGAGGCAGGGCAAGCCAAAGGTTAGATGAGGTTTTTAAGATTCCCAACACTGACCTCGTATTTCAGTTGTGGCCCGTCCTTTGTGAGCACGTTTGCTCTGTTACAGCGATTCCTCCAAGAACGTTGCTGCACGAGACTGGCTGTAGCGTGGGTCTGATCCTTACTTCTCAGATTCCAGAACCAGTCTGACTTCAGCCAGTTACAATGTCCCTAAAAAGGCTGCTAGTTGCCAGCCTGACTCACTGCACCTGTGGAGAGAGAACGGGAGACACCTGGGGGCGGGGCTAGGGTCTTGCTGTCAGGTAGTATCGTCCATCTATTACCACGCCCCTTAGTCTTTGTTTGCCTGAGTGAAGGCATGTGTGGCACTGCTTACAGGCTGGGCTCTCACAGTGTACAGTGTGTTTATGTGTGTGCACGTGTGTTTATGTGTGCACGTGTGTTTATGTGTGTACAGTGTGTTTATGTGTGTACAGTGTGTTTATGTGTGCACGTGTGTTTATGTGTGTACAGTGTGTTTATGTGTGTACAGTGTGTTTATGTGTGTGCAGTGTGTTTATGTGTGCACGTGTGTTTATGTGTGTACAGTGTGTTTATGTGTGTACAGTGTGTTTATGTGTGTGCACGTGTGTTTATGTGTGTGCACGTGTGTTTATGTGTGTACAGTGTGTTTATGTGTGTACAGTGTGTTTATGTGTGTGCACGTGTGTTTATGTGTGTGCACGTGTGTTTATGTGTGTGCACGTGTGTTTATGTGTGTGCACGTGTGTTTATGTGTGTACAGTGTGTTTATGTGTGTACAGTGTGTTTATGTGTGTGCACGTGTGTTTATGTGTGTACAGTGTGTTTATGTGTGTGCACGTGTGTTTATGTGTGTGTACAGTGTGTTTATGTGTGTGCACGTGTGTTTATGTGTGTGCACGTGTGTTTATGTGTGTGCAGTGTGTTTATGTGTGTGCACGTGTGTTTATGTGTGTACAGTGTGTTTATGCGGTTGCTGTGTATGTATGTGGGGGGAGCGTCTCTTCCTCAACCTCCTGATCCAATATGTGTGTGTGTGTGTGTGTGTGTAAATCAGAGAGAGAGAGAGAGAGAGAGAGAGAGAGAGAGAGAGAGAGAGAGGAGGTTGAGACAGAGGAGCACTTCCTTCTACACTGCACAAAAGATGACAAGACAAACACAATTCACCAGACTCTAAAAATCCATTCCAAATTCCAAAGACCTTGTAACCAAAAACAAAATGTCCATACTGCTCGGTGAGGGGCCTTCTGCTGCTTTAGCAGGCCAATATGTCTTAAAGTGCCATGACCTGAGGGACTCCACATGTATTAAATGCTGCCTGTGTAGGTCCATTTAAGAAACCTAGTATGTTCGATGCCTATGCAAATAGATTAAAGATATGCCTACGCATACATGCTTATTCTCTCTCACACACATACACATACACACACACACACACACACATACACACAGACAAACACACACACACACACCTTTACACCCACGTTACTGTACCATTCTGTACTATTACTGATGATTGGAACTTGGTATTTATCTTGCCGTTATTTATCTTGCCTGTTATTTGTATGCTATGTTATTGTATTTGTCTAGCCACTGCTTTGGCAACACTGTATCCATGCACAGACATGCTAGTAAAGCACCATTTCAATTTGAATTTGAGAGAGTGAGGAGACTGGAGAGAGAGAGAGAGAGAGAGAGAGAAAGAGAGAGAGAGAGAAGGAGGATGGAGAGAGAGAGAGAGAGAGAGAGAGAGAGAGAGTTATATATATATATATATATATATATATATATATATATATATATATATATATATATATTTATTTTTTTTTTTTAAACAGGTGCTATAGGTCCCTGCTAGCCTGGCAATGCCGTCCTAAGTACCTCCGCTAAACATTTTATCTCCGCACGTAGTCTGGAATAAACCCCCTTCCCGCCTTTCTCTCGGTTACTCTACGGTTTAGCCAATCAGCACACAGTTTAGAGCGATGTCTCAAAATTTTGTAGTTCTACAGGAGAGTTTGTTATTCTCTCCCCCACTTTCGAATTACATTCACAAAATTGGTACATGACATTAGCATCCATGATCTTGAGGATTTATTGCCACTACGATGTCAAAATAGATCAGAACTTGCGAGAGATCTGTTAATACTGAAAGCGAAAGTTGTAGGCGCGAGAGCCAGTCGAGGGAATACGTCATATCCAAACGGAAACCTATTTCAATTGCGTTGGGCCAGACTGTATGACATAGTATGTATGACTGTATGGCGCTTTCGCCCAGGCTAGGTCCCTGTAGACATGTAATATAACTCCAATATACATAAGCACACCAGCAATACAAATAATACAATAAACAATAAATAATACAATGGTGAAAAGACATTAGCAATAAGGCTAAGAGATGACTGATGGCTATAAAGTGTCTGAACTGATCGCATGTATGCACTGTAGGAATGGTGGCTAAACAGTCTGATCACACATCCCATAATATATAGCATATTGTAACTTTTGCCAGCTCCTTCTGCCCCCTTGAGGCCAACACAATGAACACAGGAAGAGAGAGAGAGAGAGAGAGAGAGAGAGAGAGAGAGAGAGAGAGACGTTTGATGACAAGACAGCTGCAGTAACACTCCACGGCCACAAGGTGGCGACAAGGTTCTCTTCCACATTCGACTTGTTTACTTATTTCTGAAACACGTGCCTCGGGTTGCTGCTGTTTCGCTTGGTGTGCGCACACACACACACACACACACACACACACACACACACACACACACACACACACACACACACACCATTTGTATAGCCTATTTGAAATGCCGAATGTTAGTTTGCTCACATGAAGTGTACTGAAGTTGTTGGAAGACTGTGATATGTAGAACAGTAGCCGAGAGATACGTGTTTAGTCTCTCAAATTCAAAAGGATCTAGTAAAGCCGAGCTGCTGCTGAGTAGGCTATAATTTAAACCTAAATGAATCCATCAGGGGATTCACATTTCCAGACTGTGTTTTTCTAGTTTGTTCACAACGGAAGATTAGACACATCACTTTGAGAAGTCTAAACTAAACTAAACTTGCAGAATTGTCTATGGGTTGTTTGTAAACCGCACCCTGTGTGTGTGTGTGTGTGTGTGTGTGTGTGTGTGTGTGTGTGTGTGTGTGTCGCGCTTGAATCCTCTCTGATGTGTGTTTCGTGAGCCTACTGTTTTGTTGTCTGACGCCCCCATAGAATTTCGAAGATCCAACCAAATCCTTTGCATTGCAACTCCCAGACCAGCCTAAGCTGCTAGCCAATCGGCTTAGCGCTAGAGCACAGAGAGGCGGGGATTGTTGACTAGCATGGCATGTTGTTTTGAAGAGAGTGCGAGTGAAGCTCCTCCTCTCCTCAGAGTGTTTGGGTCCTGGGACTGGACAGACAGGCCGAGTGATTTGGACTCCTACATCGGCTACAATGCATAGCTGCGGGGATAGTGTCAAGCAAATCAGTATAGAGAACATATAACGGAATTAATTTGACTTCATTTTGGGGCATTATTTGGACGCGCCGTGTGTAGCCTACTGAGGCGTTGTCGAGGAGAAGAAGAAGGGAAGAAGAAGACGGTATGGATGAGAAGAAAAAGGAAGAGAGCGAAGCGGAGATCCATGAACACGGACCCGAACATTGGTCCTCAAAATGGGAGCGCCAATGTTTAGCAGAGGCTGAGAGAGACGAACCGGTGGAAGAGGACACCGAAGAGAGCCAGCAGAAACTATGGCATCTGTTTCAAAACTCTGCCACCGCAGTGGCTCAGCTGTACAAAGGTGTGAATATCGCTTGTTGACTAGCCAGCTAGCTAACAGCGGCACTGGAGCACTAGCCTAGTCTGCTAGCGGAGCTATAGCTAGCTTGTGATAAGTAACGCTAACCATTTGACCATAACTTTCCTGAGCTCAGTAACGTTATTGTATAGCCACTGACAAACCAAGACTAGTTAGCTAAACGAATTGCATTTCAAGTAACAACAAAACATAACGTAATTCAGTCGTTTGTTGACGGTTTGCTCTCAAACGCAAAAGTGTAGACGGAGGTAATTTAAGGTATAACGTTAGATAGCCAACAGCTGCAGGCTGACGGATGACCCAGCTCGTACAAGTGACAGACGTCAAGTTCACTTTTACCTGTTCGGTGACTGTATTGCAGTCAACATAAGTAAACCAGTCAGCGGTACCTAAATCTCTCAGACAGCATTTTGACTTTATCTTGACTAAACCACTGAAATGCATTAGTGCAAGTCGCCAGAAACGGCTAACAAGGGCGGTAGCGGAAATCTGATTTAGTTGCCTTGTTGTTTGGTTAGCTTGTAATGTTAGCTGGGGACTGGGGCTATGGCAGCTAGTCTGTCTCTGCGACCAGCGCTAACGGCTAGTCAACTCAATTCACACGGGAATTATCACGTCCAGCTTTTTTGTCTGTGATTTACAGAATGATTTTAACCGTCAGAAATGACTGTAGACAGTCGGGCAGGGCAACTGATTTGCCAGTAGTTATGTTTCCGACGAACAAAATGGCGAATAGGCTACCAGGGAGGAAGTTAGTTTTTGTGGATGAAAATAACTCGGTCTGAGAGAAGGCCTTTCTTTGGGTAATGTGTAGCGGTAACGTATCAGTATTTCCATCGCACATACGGATCAGACGAAGGCCGAGAGCTAATTCAGTTCAGTTCCGGCAGCCATCATGCCAGTGCAGTGGAAAAGATTATGGTGTCTGTCGACTTACAGTCAGTAAATCACGTTCACTACCATAGGCTATAACGGCACCGTTTGTGACCGCACACACACACACACACACACACACACACTCAGACGCAGTTCTCAGAGCGTTTGGGGTGCAAAAGCACTGCAATGTTTGATGGGTCTTCGGCAAACCCAGAATGAAAACATAAACTTGTTGATAAGGTGAAAAACCCTGAACAGAATAGTTAGGTATGAAAGATTTTATGTCTCGCACATAGCTGTGAGCTACAAACGGTTTGTCTTGTAAGGATAATGCAAAATATCCAGACTGTGTTGTTTAATGCATAAGGAGAACCTCTCTCTCTCTCTCTCACTCTACCCACAGCACACACACACATTCCCATGTTACTGTGTTCGCGCACACACACACATGCACACACACACATAGACAGCCTAACCCATGTTACTGTGTTCGCACACACACACACACACGTGCAGCCTAACCCATATTACTGTATTCATTCACACACAACTAAAACATGCAACACACACACAGTTACCGTGCAAGGCAATGGCTTCTCCGAAACACACACACACACACACAGAGAGAGAGAGAGAGAGAATTACTGTGCAAGGCGATGGCCTCTCTGAAACACCCAAACACACACACACACACACATACATAATAAACATTAAGTGAATGTAAACTCATGATGCTGTAGTCTGTGCTTCATGCATCACACAAGACACACACACGCACACACACACACACACACACACATAGATGGTGAGTGAATTAAGGCCAAACCGATGTTGCTGTATTCATTCACACACAACCGGACTGAAGCCCACAGTGTACAGAGAGAATCCCATTAATGTGTGTGTGTGTGTGTAGCCGGTGGTCCGTACAAGGGTCTCCAAACCCGCCACCCTGCAAGCTACAAACTCCCGGCGTGGGAGATCGGGCGCTCTAACCACTGCAGCCAAAGGCCAGGCTTCTAACTCAGCAGAGGTGCCCAAGGAATTGGGTGATGAGGATTTACACGTACTGCCGCCAATTAGACCTCCATCCTAATTCACATTTTATTTGTGGAGCGGCTCGCACAGCATTCGTCGTCCCGCGGCACTTTACAGACAGTGCGGGAAGCATCCATGAGAATCAGGCGCAAGGAAAAACTCCCCTTCGCTTTGTAAATAATTTGTTTTGTGGGGAGCGACCTAGGGCAGATCCCGCGTCTCATGGACTCCGCCTACCTGCCTGGGGCCTAATAAAAGTATCCGTAAAGTCTGGATGCATGGATGTGGCCACATAGCTAGCTTAGGCTATGTGTAAGCTGAGCGTGTACAGTGTGTGTTGTGAGTGTAGGAATAGGTGCAATCTACAAATCTGACATTCTCTCTGTATCAGTTGTGTGTTGTGTGATGAATGAAAAACCATTTCAGGATACTGGCCTGTGCACATTGTACTTGGTTTACACAGCAGTAGGCTTCTAGGCTAGGTATACAGCGGTAGGACACACACACACACGCACACACACACACACACGCAGACACACACGCACACACACACACACACACACACACACACACACACACACACACACACACACACACGCACGCACACATGCAGACACAATTCAGCATTTGGCCAATGCACATTGTACTTAGTTTACAGCAATAGGCTACGAGGCTAGGTATACAGCAGTAGGACACACGCACACACACACACACACACACACACACACACACACACACACACACACACACACACACACACACATGCAGACACAATTCAGCATTTGGCCAGTACGCATTGTACTTGGTTTACAGCAATAGGCTACGAGGCCAGGTGATACAGCAGTAGGACACACGCACACACACACACACACACACACACACACACACACACACACACACACACACACACACACCCACACGCACATACACAGACACAATTCAGCATTTGGCCAATGCACACACTGTACATGGTTAACAGCAGTAGGCCACTAGGCTGGAGTTTACAGCCGTAGGCCACACACACACACACACACACACACACACACACACACACACACACACACACACACACGCGCACATGTGCATGTCCGCACACACATGCAGACACAATTCAGCATTTGGCCTGTGGACATTGTTTACAACTGTAGGCTGTAGACTAATTTTTTAGTCTTTGAGGTCTTAAAATGCATTGATTGTCCTACTCTTGGCAACCTCAATTCTTAGCCCCTTTTTTAGCGTTAGCTTAGTGTAGGTGCTGGAACGTAAAGTAACCAGAGAAATGTTACCTGGCTACTTTACATTTGCAGTCGCTCATACCAAGCATTAAGCCTAGACTTTGACAACGTCCCCTTGGCCCTACGCCACAGCTTCACTGTGACAGGGTCTGGCATCGCCATTGACAAACTGTTGCAAGCTGGAGCTGTGAACTGCAGACGCTTTTGAAACGTTTGAGAGAAAGAAGTTGAGTATTCCTTTAATCCTGCTAAGAGAGGCGTTTTCTCTGGAAGTGGAGACGTTCCTTAATCCTGTAGAGAGACGTTTTCGCTGGTGATGTCAGCATCCTGTAAGAGAGGTGTTTTCTCTGGAAGTATTCCCTTTAATCCTGTAAGAGGGGTGTTTTCTCTGTGGGAAGTATTCCTTTAATCCTGTAAGAGAGGCGTTTTCTCAGGGTAGATGTCCTAACTAATCCTGTAAGAGAGTGTTTTCTCTGAGAGTATTCATGTCACTGTAAGAGAGGGGTTTTCTCTGCGTGGAGTATTCCTTTAATCCTGTAGAGAGGTTTCTCGGAAGTATTCCTTTGTCCTGCTGCAGAGGCGTTTTCTCTGGAAAGTT
>JAODXP020004522.1:15000-25000 GCA_027497455.2 Sardinella longiceps | reverse complement strand
ACACACACACACACACACACTTGCACACACACACGCACACACACAGCTCTGTCAGCTGTGCCATGACAAACTCCTTTCATTAGAGCGTTCTAGAGTGTTGAGACCTCAGGAGATTCCGTAGCGGAATGGGAATCCTCACGGAGAAGCCAGGCTTTATGATTCCGGCCCCGACTGAACGTCATTAACGCTCCGGAATCTACTTTAGTGTGTTTATGAAGTCCCCTTTGTCGGCCAGAGCACCGTGCAGTAGTACACTGGAGATGGAGAGTGTGTGCTGAGGTGTGTGTGTGTGTGTGTGTGTGTGTGTGTGTGTGTGTGTGTGTGTTTGTGCTTAAATAAGGCTCGGGGGCCATTTGGGGAAAGGCCAACACACTCCGCCCGTTTATACCCATTTAACGCTCGGCTGGCCATTCCACACGGGGAGACAAAGGTTTGCACTTCAAATGATTTATGGTTGGCGACGGAAATGGTTTTAAATGTTCAAAACAGTTCTGGCTCATTTTTCAACGACTCCATTGTTTTCCCGCGCTCGCCACCACCACTCCAAACCCGTATCGGCGCGCCCGAGCCTGGGAGCTGTGACAGATGCATTAGTCATTCCCACTGGCGGCTTAAAGAACGCCTGCCGCTCCACACACACACACACACACACACACACACACACACACACACACACACACACACACACACACACAGACAGACACATACACACACTGCAAATATTAATATCAATTCTAGCATGGATTTACATCAGGAGAAGTAGCCTGCCAAAGGCGACGGCAGCAGCTTATTTCAAACAAGACCCTTCATCCCATAATGACCCAAGGTTGCCATGGCAAACCATTGCACAAACCAACATGAGGAGAGGAAGAGAGGGAAAACAGAGAGCTAATAGCACTTTATTTGAAGAGCTACTTTAGCTGTAGACAAATCACCATCCATCTTTATATATCTCTATTTTCTGAACAACACACAGACTGAATACCAAAGACTGCCATATGCCCTAACCTATAAGGCCTCTAAGACTTTACTGCCATGATATTGGCTTCCTGATTGGCTGATAGCAGTTAAGGGAGAAAATCTGTGTGAATTAATCCATAGTCCTGTTGTCCGAGCTTACAGAATTCTGCCAGTAGGAACAAGAATGAGAAAAGTTGATACAACTTAACGAACCAGCAAGTTCACACTAACCAAACAGGGCATTGAAAATCATTCACAGTTTCACTGTCCTATGCCCCATTCAGTTAAAGGAATATTCCATCTTTTCATGAAAAATTGGTCAATCATCCTCTTCCCTGAAATTACGTATGTGGGTAAAAGCATTTTAGTCTCCGCGCTTTCCTAATCTGGCAACCCCAATTTTAGCTTTTGGCTTATCTTAGGCACTGGAATGTAATGTAGCTTAAGGGTTGTTATCTGGCTGCTTTACATTCCAGTGCCTATGCTAAGCTAAAAGTAAAACAACGCTAAATTTGGGGTTGTTAGACTACGAAAACGACTTGGCTGCGCCGTCAAGCTGTTATTCGCCTTCGCCTTGTTCATTATTTTCTTATATCGGGACATCCTGGCGGCCGTTATCCCTTACTTATTAGGCCTAACTGTCTGTTTGCTGTTTGGAGTATACTGACGAGCTAGACACCATATAACACAGCACTGTAGGGTGTTTGACTACAAATGACTGACAAAGTGGATCACAGTGTGTTTGTGCAAGCAGCCACATTAAGAACTGTAAACAAACAATATGTGGCTGCGTGCATAAACACACTGTTTTAAAACCATTTTTGGGTCCTTTTTAGTCATACACACTACAGTGTTGTGTTGAAATGTGTCTGTGGATGTTACATAGCTTTTAGGGTGACATTTACAGCATGTTGAGACGTTGAAAACACAGTTTAAAGTTCTGCCCCCATGGGTTAGCTGTCAGGACTAATCCTCTCTTCTAGGAAACCTATTTTACATGAGTTGGACTAAAATATCTTGCGTTTTCACTACTGGCAAATCTCAAGACTGAGCAATAGGCTGAAGCTTTTGTTGAAATTGACCAAAGTCGTCCTTTAAGTCTCTGAGGGTTCAGGGCTTTGGGTTAGAGAGGGTATTTGGATTCAGCCTAAACTCAAACACAAACAAGAGTACACTCAGTGTCCCAGACCTAAAAAAAAACAAAACAAAACAAAAATACAGCTAAAAGAAAAGGAAATAAATCAAATAAATACATCTTCTGTACAATGCTGCAGCTATAATTTGCTCATCTAAGTAATGGCTGTTGGAACAAAACTATTTTTATACCATTTTGTCCTGCTCTTTGGGGCTGTAAACCATTCCCGGGAGAGGATGCTGAGATGCAGTGAGTAAATACTGAGATTTGTCATTTAAAATGGAGCCAAGTCAACACTTAAACCGTTTGCCTTAAGCTGTACACAAGACTACTACACCCTCTCTTTGACAGCAAGACTGATGGTTGATTTTTTAAGTCAGATTTCAGTCATCATAAATGTCACACTCTCTCCACTGCTTCACCGTTCAGTGTCCATAAGAATAACAAATGCTAAGTAAGGGATGGTATAATTATTAAGCAATGTTACATTTACGTTTCAAGAATTTTAATTGAAGCCCATTTTTCACTCACTGTGTGTATGTGTGTGTGTGTGTGTGTGTGTGTGTGTGTGTGTGTGTGCGTGTGTGCGTGAACCTCGCAGTTCTCATTGTCCTAGATCTGAGTAATGATGACAGTCATCTGTACACTTTGGGATAGTCCTATTTCTCACCCCTGACACCTGTGTGCGTAGAGAACAGGAGTGATGTGACCTATTCTTTTCAGCAGCTAATAATATTGTTCCATAAGTCAAAGTTCTAACAGTTAATCACTTATACTACAGTATGACATTAAATAAAGGGAAATTGAACAACCAATAGAACTCTGGAGACCATTTAAAGGAAAACTCCAGGCCATTTCAATCTCAAGCAATGAGAATTAGCCTGGCGAATGCCAAACTAAAATCACAAGTGATATTTAGTCTGGGGACCTACCTATTGCATTTCTCATAGCGGAAGCATCGTTTACGATTGTCCAGAGCCGTTTATTGGGCGCTACGAATGTCTATCAGAGCGTCTGTACATACCTCGGAGCCAATACCAGAGCCACCACGTGACGTAAAATGCAATCGAGGGCCGTACAAATCCCTTTTTGTTCTGCGATTGGATACCGAAAGTAAGCGAGAAAAACGGCCATGGTCACCATGCTGCTTTGCAGAGTGGAATGAAATAAGTGCGCAAAGGAGCATGGAAATTCCCAGGCTAAATGAGAATATGAATCGAAATGCTTTGGAATTTGGCCTTTAATAAACTCAGTTGATTGGCTGGAGCAGACTGTAGTTCTCTAATGTAGGCTACTTTGTGGTGTCTGATTGTAATAAACGTTGAGTGGTTGAGCTCATTTCTTCTGCATCTCCCTGGCCTTACCCATATTATATTATGTTACATGACAACTGCATTACAACTGACACCGGATTACTTACCTCTAATTTCCAATCTCAGGATCTCAATTGATGCCATCCAGGAATATTTATTAGATTCCACCCAGGGCCTACGGAATGTACTTTAGATGCCATCCAGGATGTGCGTAATATTGCTAAGATTCCATCTGGGACGTGCAGAATGTTGTTAAGATTCCAGGTACCTGCTGCAGTTTCAACACTAAGCCTGTTGGAAAATAAGTATTAAAAAAGAACAATCTGAAAAAGGGCATCAATATCACATCTCTAGAACAACTCTTGTAGTCACTGAGTGTTTGTGTGTGTGTGTGTGTGTGTGTGTGTGTGTGTGTGTGTGTGTGTGTGTGTGTGTGTGTGTTTTGCACAAACAGAATAGCGGCAATCCAAGCGCTCGAAGACCTCGCTCCACTGCCCTTGACACACCGAGACGAGATATCGAGACCTGGACCGCGTCAGCGGGTACCATGTCGGCTTTTGTTTGCATTCAGAAGACGAGAGCCACTTAATATTTAAACTCTGCAAGCATTGAGCGCAGTGTGTGTTTATCAAACGAACACAGATGGGTTTGTTTGCCCAGCCTAGAATAATTGTTTTTTTTTTCCCTTTCTTACTCTTTTTTTGGCCAATACGGTAACATGCATTGAGATGCAACTCAAAAAGGCTTTCTCTGGCTCTTTCTCTATGTGTGTGTGTGTGTGTGTGTGTGTGTGTGTGTGTGTGTGTGTGTTTGTGCGTGTATGTATGCATTTGTGCATGTCCAAAAACCAATATCAGTTGCAACAAAGGAGAAAAATGGAAACTCTCTATGTTGGAAACCCGTAGATAATCTTGCTTCCGATTTCTTTTTTCCCTTTTCATTTTTCCCTCTCATGCTCTCTCTCTCTCTCTCCGCAAGCCCATTTCTACCTGCTCGGAGGCGACCGACGGAGGCCATTTGCTGTCACACACATACACACACAAACAGCCATACACACACACACACACACAGACACACACACACACACACACACACAGTAACACCACACCGGTCCCTTCTTTCAGCTGGGGGAAAGAACGCTAATGGAGAAAAAAAAAAAAAAATCAGTTCTAGGATTCACTTATGCAAATTCCCCTCCCGCCCTCCTGCTAACCACTGTGAATATCAAACATGTCCCAGGCAGACAGACGGGCAGGCAGGCAGGCAGATCTCACACACTTACACACTCCACTCAGCCCAGTGCAAGCCGCCGGTTTTCATCTGCAAACCCCTATCCACCTCACACACACACACACACACACACACACACACACACACACACACACACACACACACACACACTATTTTTCACTTCAGCTGAATGGCAACATTTTTCTTTTCCATTTCCGAGGAGTTCAAACATCATTTGTGACCATCTCCACAGCCGCCCCCAGGGGAACTCTGGGTAATTTTATGCGTCCCAGGAGGCCTCGTTTCCCATTAGCGGCCGAGCTCCGATCAGCATTAGGCCAAGAAAGAGGGAAGAGAGAGAAAGAAAGAGAGAGAGAGAGAGAGAGAGAGAGAGAGAGAGAGAGAGAGAGAGAGAGAGCGGAAGAGAGAGAGAGACATACATCGAGCAACGGCCCAGTCAGACAGAGACGGAGGAGAGTGCCGGGCGATCTGCTGAATCGGCGTTTCTGGCGTTTCAGCACCTGGACAGCGACACCACCGCCTGGCCCTGCCTGAGGAGGGGGGGGGGGGGGGGGCTAGCCTGCTCACAAGGAGACAGAAAACCACAACCACACAGGACTGGAGGCTCCTCCTGAGATGGAGAGAGAGAGTAATGAAAAAGACGGATAGAGAGAGAGAATAATTAGAGAGAGAGAGAGAGAGAGAGAGAGAGAGAGAGAGAGAGAGAGAGAGAGAGAGAGAGAGAGAGAGAATGAGAGAGAGAGAAAGAGAGCGAGAGAGAGATAAAGACAGAGGGAGAGAGAGATAGAGAAAGAGAGAGAGAGAGAGAGAGAGAGAGAGAGAGAGAGAGAGAGAGAGAGAGAGAGAGAGAGAATAATTAAAAGGAGGGAAAGAAATCTATAATTATATGCAGAGTTCAGAGGCAAAATCCTCTAAATCCATTTGCCATAAATTTTGTATGTCTTTATTAGGATGATACCTTGAGATGGGACATATCATTTTTAAGGTGGTCCTTTACAGAAACAGATTTTTATTATTTTGATAAACTTTTTTAATATCAGTCTAATTTCAATTGAATTGTCTTCTTGATCTTTACTTGATAACTGGGGTACATAACTGTGTAAACAGGATTTAGAAACCAAATAGTCAACACACACACACACACACACAGGTGTTCAGACAAAATTATTCTCTCTCTCTCTCTCTCTCTCTCTCTCTCTCTCTCTCTCTCTCTCTCACACACACACACACACACACACACACACACACACACACACACACACACACACACACACACACACACACAGCTGTGCACATCCATGGACTCATTACTTTGTACTATTACATACTGTCAAGTAAAGTGTTAGTGAAAAGTACAAGCCCTCTGAGTGTTGGCTGGCTATGCCCTTATTGCACATGCAGCATGTATATAATATGAGCCTTTGGGTTGTCTGTTTAAATTACTCTGGAAATTACATGTCAATTTCTCCCCAGGGATCCCTAAGATTTCTAATCTAATCTGATCTATATTTATCAGATTTAATCTTATCTCTAATAATCTGATCCTGCCAAACATCAGGAGGCTTTCACTGTTTAATATTTCAGGACTATTTGCTGCTCTTTGCGGTTTGAATGTGCCTGACAAAGTCTGTCTATTTTTAAACTTTAATATCTAACGTCTAAAAATATCTAAAATAAATAGATAGTATCAGCTGCTGACTTCCAATTTACATCATTCCAGATATAGTTTAAAAAAAAAAAAAAAAAAAAAACACCACCATAACGGAATTGGATTTTTGAGTCTTCAACCACAAAACTGCCTTTGACTGTTGTGTTTGTATTTCAAAAACACACACCTCTGTTTTGCTTTCTCTTAGAGGCATTGATTAGCTATCTAAAAGGAACAGGAAATAATCCCATAAAAGAAATACAACAATAACAACAGCAACAACAACACACACGCACACACGTACATACACACACACACACATACATACACACACACACAAACACACACACATACATACACACACACACACAAACGTGAGCACATAACAAAAATCATGAGCGCGCACACACACACACACACACACACACACACACACACACACACAGACCGGATGAATGGACACTTTCACACAAAGAGACACATACTGAACACATAGACAAAAGCCCTACACACACACACACACACACACACACACACACACACACACACACACACACACACACACACACACACACACACACGTGTAAAGATGAATGGAAGGCAAGGCATTGAAAAAAAGGCCAGCGTTCCACAGCACAGGAGTGTGTGCTAATTTTAGCAGTATGATTTTAATAATGCAGAGAACTTTATGTGAGTGTTACACACACACACACACATACACACACACACACACACACACACACGTGAGATGATTCATGGCTGACACGTGAGAGTTAGGCAAGGGGAAATCATAAAGGACATTTTGTGTGTGAGTGTGTGTGTTTGTGTCTGTGTGTGTAATATAACAGCAATATGCATGGTGTGAGATTGTAGGTTTGTGTAGGTTGAGTGCTTGATAGTGAATGCTATTAATGTACGTAATAGTACAAATTAATCCATGGATGTGCACAGCTGTGTGTGTGTGTTTGTCTGTCTGTTTGTCTCTCTCTCTCTCTCTCTCTCTCTCTGTGTGTGTGTGTGTGTGTGTGTGTGTGTGTGTGTGTGTGTGTGTGTGTGTGTGTGTGTAGAGAGAGAGAGAGAGAGAGAGAGAGAGAGAGAGAGAGAGAGAGAGAGAGAGAATAATTTTGTGTCTGAACGTGTGTGTGTGTGTGTGTGTGTGTGTGTGTGTGTGTGTGTGTGTGTGTGTTGACTATTTGGTTTCTAAATCCTGTTTACACAGCCCCTAGGACATTTGACTGCAGAACCGGCTTCTCACAGATGTACCCCCTCACTAAACACATTCATATTTCATATGGAATTCACTCCATATGAAACACACACACACACACACACACACACACACACACACACACACACACACACACACACACACACACGGCCCCAGTGAATGTAGGACTTCTTTGACAGCCTCTCAGTAGCTGATGGCTTGCAGGGTGCTGTAAAAGTGCTATGAAAGAAAGAAAGAAAGAAAGAAAGAAAGAAAAAGAAACAAGAAAGAAAGAAAAAAGAAAGAAAGAAAAAAAGGTGGAGGTGAGCGAAGCAATAAGGGGGCAAAGAAGTGAAAAAGGGATAAAAGAGAAAAAGTGAAAAGAAAAAAAATAAAATGGAGAGAGAGAGAGAAAAAAATAAAAGTAGCAGAGCAAGAATATAAAGGATAGAAAAACGATAAAAAGAACTGAGGATGTGGAGGAAAGAGCATAAAAGTGAGAGAATAAAAACGAGTGAAAAATACAGAAAGAACAGATGATAAAACGGAGCAAATAAAATAGCAAAATTGTAAAATGAAAGGAGGAAATAGGAGGAAAAGAGACAAAGGAAGAAAGAATGAAAGAAAGAAAAAGAATGAGAAAGCGAACATTTTTCTCTCTTAAGCTAAAACTCACTGCAGCGCCCCGTGACCTTGGCTTTGACTGTTGGTTGACTGGTGGAGCAGCTTGTGTTTTCCTCCGACACACACACACACACACACACACACACACACACAAGTACAGCTCACACTCAGACATGCTCATAAAACACACTAATTGTCTTTGGTCCCTGCGGCGCTGTAAAACACACACACACTGTGTTTCCAACACACCATTTCACTTATCTGCTTTGGGGTGTGTGTGTGTGTGTGTGTGTGTGTGTGTGTGTGTGTGTGTGTGTGTGTGTGTGTGTGTCTGTGTGTGTCACTCTGGGGATCATGTCAAAGCGTTTACATTGCACGTGTTTATCTGTGAGTTAATGTGTAAAAGATCATTCAAGTGCCACTGCTACTGTGTGTGTGTGTTTGTGTGTGTGTGTGTGTGTGTGCAATTCTGCATATAGTTAAATACATGTCACCAAATGTGTGTGTGTGTGTGTGTGTGTGTGTGTGTGTGTGTGTCCATTACATGCATGACTGCCCTCTTGATGGCTTGCTGTGCCGTTGGAGGTTTACTGAGTGTGTGTGTGTGTGTGTGTGTGTGTGTGTGTGTGTGTGTGTGTGTGTGTGTGTGTGTGTGAAGGATCAGCGTGCTGCTATGGCAGGGTGTTTAGATAACCTCACGAGTGTGAGTGTGTGGGGGTGTGTGTGAGGGGGTCTCGGGTCACTGGTTCTCAATTACACACTGGGTGTGTGTGAGGGGGGTGGATTATTTTGATCCAAACCAGATCGGGTCACTGGCTCTGAAATACCCACATTGTTTGTGTACGTGTAGCTGCGTGTGTGTGTGTGTGTGTGTGTGTGTGTGTGTGTGTGTGTGTGTGTGTGTGTGTGTGTGTGTGTGTGTGTGTGTGTGTGTGTGTGTGTGTGTGTGTGTGTGTGTGTGTAAAACCAGATTGGAACCAAATTAAAACCAGACTGGAAACAAATTAAACCCAGTGTCACATTCAGACTCTGTGTGTGTGTGTGTGTGTGTGTGTGTGTGTGTGTGTGTGTGTGTGTGTGTGTGTGTGTGTGTGTGTGTATTCAGACTCTAAGTCACACTGAGGCAGGTGGAGGACAAACAGTGAAACCTTTTTAGTTGAAAACTTCCAGGGCAATTTTGGAGAACTTGGAGAACACGGAGTCCTTGTTGTGTGTATGGTCATGAAGGTATATGTGTGTATAAACATAAATGTGTGTGTGTGTGTGTGTGTGTGTGTGTGTGTGTGTGTGTGTGTGTGTGTGTGTGTGTGTGTGTGTGTGAGTGTGCGTGTTTGAGACACGGACAGGTTTTGGATTTAGATGCAGATATGTGTGCATATATATATATATATGGGCAATTCCACGAAAAAGTAAACCTCTCCTTAAAACTTCAAGTCTCATCTACACGGACATACAAATTCTTTAAGAAAACTTCCAATACAAAAAAGTATTGCCTCGATGTAAATAATCATCTGAGCAAGTTTCGAAAGGATATCTATTTGTTAATTTTTTTACCCTATTCAGCCATAATGTAAGTCAATGGAGGGGCTTATAATGGGCATAAGTGGGTGATAACACACACAAAGCTGCAATGCTATCAGTTATTTTTTATTGTTTTATTACTATTTCTGTCGTTATAGGTTAAAATCCACCATTCCCAATTGTTTTGTATCGTTTTGGAAGGTTTTTCCAGGCGTCACGTCCATAACGTCACATCCATAACGCAATTTCTCCCAATGAAAACAAACTTTTTTACATTTAAATTTGAAATTAAGTCTTTCTCTGTCTTTACTGAGGTGTCCTCTTTGGTGTGAATGTAGTAA
>JAODXP020004522.1:0-2500 GCA_027497455.2 Sardinella longiceps | reverse complement strand
ACACACACACACACTTACACAGAGTGACACACAGAATCAACTATTCACCTGTGTGTGTGTGTGTGTGTGTGTGTGTGTGTGTGTGTGACTACGATCTCATTCAGCTTCTGTACAGATAATGATGTCTTCATGACCACATGGCAAAGATCAGGCACACAGACACATACATACACACACACACACACACACACACACACACACTTACCCTTTCAGGCCACTGCAAATGTCACAAGCCACAGGGCAATTCTGACTCGCCATCGTGCTCTCTCTCTCTCTCTCACCCTCATTCACTTACACACACACACACACACACACACACACACACACACACAACTACTATCCTGTCTAACACACAGAACACAGAAGGTTCTTTTACTGCTCATGTGGCCCTTTTCTGCAGTTCAAGTCATCACACAAACACACACACACACACACACACACACACACACACACACACACACACATAATGCCCTCTCTGCTGTGTTCCATTGCTCAGTGGAACTGTGACTAACATCTTCTCTACGTTCGAGCACACAGGAGCAAAACACACACACACACACACGCACACGCACACAGGAAATGCAGTGAACAGGAGAGGATCTGCAACAGCCTCTGAAAAACTCTCATTAAGTGACCTTTGAATGGTCATTTCAACCACACACACACACACACACACACACACACACAACCACACCAGTTACTCCCTCGCTTACATGTCATACAAGAAAGCACAGAACTCACACATACACACAAAGCAAACCCCTAAACACACACACACACACACACACACACACACACAGACACAGACAGACACAGACACAGACACAGCACACACACACACACACACACACACACAGTCTAAATATGAACAGACAGTACAGTTAGGCCATAAAGTTCATGAACTCCACCCCCCACTTCCCCACCCTCCCACACCACAATCACACATACAGTACACACACATACAGACATACAAACACACACACACCTGGTCCCACTCCTATACACACTGCTGATAGTTCCGCAATCTCTCACACACAAACACACACACACACACAAACACACACACACACACACACACACACACACACACACACACACACACACACACACACACACACACACACACACACACACAGAGCGATAGTTTCGCTTTATGGGTCAGGTTTATAGTTGGGCTGTAGGCTTTATGGTTCCTGTCTCTGACCATAAATTTGATCCTGAGGTTATCTGTTGTGTCCTCTAGCCATATCTCTCTCATTCAGCGCACACACACACACACACACACACACACACACACACACACACACACACACACACACACTGACAACACCAGACAGATGAATATACACAAACACAAAATGTAAACAAAGGCCTACACAAACACATGTGCACACACACACACACACACACACGGATACTCACACATATGGACGAGCTAACACGTGCATTCATTCATGCACACAATCACATACCTACAGCAAACACACAAGTATGTACACATGCATACTCCATATGCACACACACACACTCACACGCGCACACACACACACACACACACACACACACACACACACACACACACACACACACACACGTGTGTATAAAGGGGTAAATAAGGCAGAGATACATACTGTAGAAACCATGGATAAAGTGTGAGAAAAAAGAAAAAGGAGAATGGGAAAAAGAATGGAACAGAAAATGAAAGAGGGATGGAGAGAGACAGAGAGAGAAAGAGAAAGATACAGATGGGCAGAAAGAGATAGAGAGGGATGAAGATATACAGAGGGGAACTGAGGGGACAGAGAGAAAGGTGGGGGATAGAGAGAGAGGACAAAAAAAGAGAGAAGCTGACAAAAATAGAGAGGAAGAGAGAGAGAAGAGGAGAGGGAGGAGAGAAAGAGAGAGAGAGAGAGAGAGAGAGAGAGAGAGAGAGAGAGAGAGAGAGAGAGAGAGAGAGAGCGAGCGAAAAGCTCAGGAGAGTTGTGACAGTGATGTATTGCATGCAGCATGTTTTAAATGATCCTCAGCCTGGAGGTATATGCGTGCGTGTGTGTGTGTGTGTGTGTGTGTGTGTGTGTGTGTGTGTGTGTGTGTGTGTGTGTGTGTGTGTGTGTGTGTGTGTGTGTCTGGGGTGGCATGGGGCCACTGTGGAGCGTTGGATGTGCAGAGCTCCTGAATAACCCCACAACGTCAAAGCACAGGCACAAACTGCGCCAACTTGGGGCACAGAGGCGTAAAAGCAACACACACACCGCACTCAACCACACACACACACACACACACACACACACACACACACACACACAATCTGGGTGGGGGGTGGAGGGAGGCAATTTTTGCCATTAATTACATGTCAATTTAGATAGAAGCATTTACTAAATACCAGCCATGCCACTTATAGGAACAAAACTCTGTTTTGTTTTGTTTTTTAAACTATGGAGTCTACCCTAGCCTGATGGAGCCCGCCCATAATACTGCTGTTCATCCGTATTCCTGGTCT